>CAUYLG010013553.1:0-23839 GCA_963573385.1 Cacajao melanocephalus
AAATGGAATGGACAATGGAAAGAAAAGTTTAATGGAATGGAGCATGGAATGGAATAGAGAGTAGAATGGAATGGATAGTGGAATGGAGTGCAATGGAATGAGAATGCAATGGAGTGGAGAATGGAATGGAATGGAGCATGAAATGGAATGGAAAGGAGCACTGAATGGAGAATGGAATGGAATGGAATGGAATGGAGAATGGAACGAAGATTGGAATGTAATGGAGAACGGAATGGAATGCAATGGAGAATGGAATGGAGATTGGAATGGAAAGGAAATAAATGGAATGGAATGGCATGGAATGGAGAATGGAATGGAATGGAACAGAGGATGGAATGGAATGGAATGGAATGGAGAATGCAATGGAGAATGCAATGGAATGGAGAATGGAGAGGAATGGAGAATGGAATCAAGAATGGATTGGAATGGAAGGTAGAATAGAATGGAATGGAGAATTGAATGGATAATGGATAATGGAATGGAATGGAAGGAGAATGGACTGGAGTGGAGAATGGAATTGAATGGAGAATGGAATGGAATCAAGAATGGAATGGAGAATGGAATGGAATGGAGAAAGGAATAGAATGGAGAATGGAATGGAACAGTAAATGGAATGCAATGGAGAATGGAAAGGAGAATAGAATGGAATGGAAAGGAGAAAGAATGGAGAATGGAATGGAAAATGGAATGTGATGGAAATGGAATGGAATGGAGAATGGAATGGAGAATGGAATGGATTGGAATGGAGAATGGAATGGAATGGAATAGAGAATGGAATGGAATGGTAAGGAGATTGTAATGGATTGGAGAATGGAATGGAGAATGGAATTCAATGGAAAATGGAATGGAGAATGTAATAGAATGGAATGGATAATGGATAATGGAATGCAATGGAAGGAGAATGGACTGGAGTGGAGAATGGAATGGAATCGAGAATGGAATGGAGAATGGAATGGAATGGAATTGAATGGAGACTGGAATGAAATGGAATGAAGACTGGAATGGAATGGAATGGAAAATGGAATGCAGAATGGAATGGAATGGAATGCAATGGAATGGAATGGAATGGAATGGAGAATGCAATGGAAGGGAATGGAGTGGAATGGCATGGCATGGAACGGAGAATGGAATGGAATGGATTGGAGAATGGAATGGAATGGAGAATAGAATAGAGAATGGAATGGAATGGAATTCAGAATGGAATGGATTGGAGAATGGAATGGAGAATCGAATGGAGAATCAAATGGAATGGAATGGAGAATGAAATGGAATGGAGAATGGAATGGAATGGAACGGATAAAGGAATGGAATGGAGAATGGAATTGAAGGAAATGGAGGATGGAATGGAATGAAGAATGGAATGGAGAATAGAATGGAAAGGAGAATGGAATGGAGAATGGAATGGAGAATTGAATGTGATGGAAATGGAATGGAATGGAGAACGGAATGGACTGGAATGGAGAATGGAATGGAATGGAGAATGGAATATAAAGGAATGGAGAATGGATTGGAATGGAGATTGGAATGGAATGGAAAGGAGAATGGAATGGATTGGAGAATAGAATTGAGAATCGAAGGGAATGGAGAACCCGTTACCAGCCTGGCTCGGCCTCCAAAGGGCTCGGCCTCCCGGCACTCCACTGTCTTCCATCACTTACTTCATGCATGGCTGGCCAGCTATGTAACATACATAACTAAGTGCCAGCCGGTCGGCCTGGGCCTGCCATTTCTCCATGTACGTATAAATATTTATTTTCCAAACTATTTTCACAATATTTATTTTCCGAATTGTTTTCACCTTCCTCTATTTTTCTTTTCTCTTTTGAAAAGAAGGCATTCCCCCACCTTGCCCAGGGTGGTCTTGATCTCTCGAATCTATGACCAGCACAGTTCGGCCTCCTAAAGGGCTCGGCCTCCCGGCATTCAGCTGTCTTCTATCACTTACCCAATGAATGGCTGGCAGGCTATGTAACGTACATAACGAAGCTCTGGCCGGCCGGCCTGGGCCTGCCATTTCTCATTGTACGTATAAATATTTATTTTCTGAATTATTTTCACAACATTTATTTTCGGAATTATTTTCACAATATTTATTTTCCGAGTTATTTTCACCTTCCTTAATTTTGTTTTTTCTCTTTTCCTAAACAGAGAAAGGCGCTCTTCCCTCACCTTGGCCAGGCGGGTCTTGATCTCTCAACATGTGACCTACCCAGCTCAGCCTCCCAAAGGGCTTGACCTCCCAGCACTCAGCTGTCTTCCATCACTTACCTAATGTACAGCTGGCCGCTATGTAACATACATAACCAAGGGCCGGCCGGCCGGCCTGTGCCTGCCATTTCTCCATGTACATATAAATGTTTATTTTCCAAATTATTTTCACAATATTACTTTTCCTAATTATTTTCGCCTTCCTTTATTTTTTTTTTCTCTTTTCCTAAACAGAGAAAAGTGTTCTTCCCTCAAATTGGCCAGGCTGGTCTCGATCTCTCAAACCCGTGACCTGCCCAGCTCAGCCTCCCAAAGGGCTCGACATCCAAGCACTCAGCTGTCTTCCATCACTTACCTAATGTACAGCTGGCCGCTATGTAATGTACATAACCAAGGGCCGGCCAGCCGGCCTGGGACTGCCATTTCTCCATGTACATATAAATGTTTATTTTCTGAATTGTTTTCACAATATTACTTTTCTGAATTATTTTCACATTCCTGTATACTTTTTTTCACTTTTCCTAAACGGAGACAGGCATTCTTCCCCCACCTGGGACAGGCTGGTATCAATTTCTCTAACCCGTGACCAGTCCAGCTCGGCCTAACAAAGGGCACAGCCTCCCGGCACTCAGCTGTTTTCCATCACTTACATAATGAATGGCTGACTGGCTACGTAATGTACATAACGAAGGTCTGGCCGGCCGGCCTGTACCTGCCATCTCTCCATGTACGTATAAATATTTATTTTCCGAATTATTTTCACAATATTTATTTTCCAAATTATTTTCACCTTACTCTATTTTGTTTTCTCTTTTCCTAAATTGAGACAAGCGTTCTTCCCACACCTTTTCAAGGCTGGTCTCAATATCTCAAACCCGTGACAAGCCTGGCTCAGCCTCCCAAAGGGCTCGGCCTCCCAGCACTCAGCTGTCTTCCATCACTTACCTAATGAACGGCTGGCCAGCTACATAACATACATAATGAAAGGCCAGCCGGCAGGCCTGGAACTACCATTTCTCCATGTACCTATATATATTTATTTTCTGAACTATTTTCACAATATTTATTTTCTGAATTATTTTCACCTTCCTCTATGTATTTCCCTCTTTTACTAAACGGAGACAAGCATTCTTCCCCCACCTTGGCCAGGCTGGTCTCGATCTCTCGAACCTGTGATCAGCCCAGCTCGGCCACCCAAAGGGCTAGGCCGGACGGCCGGAGCCTGCCATTTCTCCATGTATATATATTTATTTTTAGAATTATTTTCACAATATTTATTTTCTGAATTATTTTCACCTTTCTCTATTTTTTTTTCTCTTTTCCTAAACGGAGACAGGCGTTCTTCCCCCACCTTGGCCAGGCTGGTCTCGATCTCTCGAACCCGTGACCAGCCCAGCAGGGCCTCCCAAAGGGCTCAGCCTCCCAGCACTCAGCTGTCTTCCATCACTTACCTAATGAAAGGCTGTACAACTATGCAATGTACATAATGAAGGGCCGGCCAGCAGGCCTGGGCCTGCCATTTATCCATGTGTGTATAAATATTTATTTTAAAAATTATTTTCACAAAATTAATTTCCAAATTATTTTCACCTTCCTCAATTTTTTTTTCTCTTTTCCTAAATGGAGACAGGCGTTCTTCCCTCACCTTGGCCAGGCTGGTATCGATCTCTCAACATGTGACCACCCCGGCTCGGCCTCCCAAAGGGCTCAGCCTCCCGGCACTCATCTGTCTTCCATCACTTACGTAATGAACGGCTGGCCAGCCTGGGCATGCCATTTCTCCATATACCTTTAAATATTTATTTTCTGAATTATTTTCACAATATTTATTTTCTGAATTATTTTCACCTTCCTCTATTTCTTTTTCCCTTTTCTGAAAAGGAGACAGGTGTTCTTCCCTCACCTTGGCCAGGCTGGTCTCTATCTCTCGAACCCATGACCAGCCCAGCACGGCCTCCCAAAGGGCTCGGTCTCTGGACACTCAGTTGTTTTCCATCACTTACATAATGAAAGGCTGGCCAGCTATGTAAGGTACATAATGAAGGTCCGGCCAGCAGGCCTGTACCTGCCATTTCTCCATGTACGTATAAATATTTATTTTCCGAATTATTTTCACAGTATTTATTTTCAGAATTATTTTCACTTACCTCTATTTTTATTCTCTTTCCCTAAATGGAGACAGGCTTTCTTCCTTTATTTTCCTAATATTTTCACCTTCCTTTATTATTTTTTTTTCTCTTTTCCTAAATGGAGGCAGGCGTTCTTCCCCCACCTTGGACAGGCTGGTCTCGATCTCTTGAACCTGTGACCAGCCCGGCGTGTTCTCCCAAATGGCTCGGCCTCCTGGCACTCATCTCTCTTCCATCACTTACCAAATGAATGGCTGGCCAGCTACGTAACGTACATGACGAAAGGCCGGACAGCCAGCCTGGGCCTGCCATTTCCTCATGTTCGTATAAACATTTATTTTCTGAGTCATTTTCACCATAATTATTTTCCAAATTATTGTCACAATATTTGTTTTCCGAATTATTTTCACCTTCCTCTATTTTTTTTCCCCTTTTCCTAAATGGAGAGAGGCTTTCTTCCCTCAACTTGGCCAGGCTGGCCTCGATCTCTCAAACCCGTGACCAGCCCAACTTGGCCTCCCGGCACTCAGTTGTCTTCCATCACTTTCCTGATGAACGGCTGGCTGGCTACATCACTTTCCTGATGAACGGCTGGCTGGTAACTTACATAATGAAGGGCCGGCCGGCTGGCCTGGGCCTGCCATTTCTCCATGTATCAATATTTATTTTCTGAATTAATTTCATAATATTTATTTTCCGAATTATTTTCATTCTCCTATATCTTTTTTTTTTCACTTTTCCTAAACGGAGACAGGGGTTATTCCCCCTCCCTGGCCAGGCTAGTCTCAATCTCTCGAACCCGTGACCAGCCCGGCTCAGCTTCCAAAATGCCTTGGACTCCTGGCACTCAGCTGTCTTCCATCACTTACCTAAAGAAGGCCTGGCCGGCTACGTAACATGCATAATGAAGGGCCAGCCAACTGGCCGGCCTGGGCCTGCCATTTCTCTATGTACACATAAATATTTATTTTCCAAATTATTTTCACCATATTTATTTTCCAAATTATTTTCAACTTCCTCTATTCTTTTCTTCTCTTTACCTAAACGGAGAGAGGCGTTCTTCCCTCACCTTGGCCAGGCTGGTCTCAATCTCTCAAACCCATCACCAGCCCCCCTCGGCCTCAAAAAGGGCTCAGCCTCCAGGCACTCAGCTGCCTTCCATCATTTACCTAATTAACAGCTGGCCGGCTACATAACGTACATAAGGAAGGGCTTGCCAGCAGGCCTGGGCCTGCAATTTCACCATGTATGTATAAATATTTATTATCTGTATTATTTTCACAATATTTATTTTCCAAATTATTTTCCCCATATTTATTTTCTGAATTGTTTTCACAATATTTATTTTCTGAATTATTTTCACCTTCCTCAATTTTTTTTCTCTTTTCCTAAACAGGGACAGGCGTTCTTCCCTCACCTTGGCCAGGCTGGTATTGATCTCTCAAACCCTTGACCATCCCGGTTCGGCCTCCCAAAGAGCTTGGCATCCCGGCACTCAGCTGTCTTCCATCACTTACCTAATGAATGGCTTGCAGGCTATGTAACATGTATAATGAAGGGCCAGCCTGCAGGCCTGGGTCAGCAATTTCTCCATGTACGTATAAATATTTATTTTCTGAACTATTTTCACAATGTTTATTTTCCGAATTATTTTCACCTTCCTTTATTTTTTTTTTTCTCTTTTCCTAAACGGAGACAGGCATCTTCTTTCCCCTTGACCAGGCTGGTCTTGATCTCTCGAGCCCTTGACCAGCATGGCTCGGCTTCCCAAAGGGCTCAGCTTCCCAGCACTAGATGGTCTTCCATCACTTACCTAATGAACGGCTGGCCGGCTACGTAACGTACATAACGAAGAGCTGGACAGCCGGCCTGGACCTGCCAGCCCGGGCCTGCCAGTTCTCCTTGTACGTATAACTATTTATTTTCTGAATTGGTTTCACAGTATTTATTTTCCGAATTATTTTCACCTTCCTCTATTTTTTTTTCTCTTTTCCTAAACGGAGACAGGCGTACTTCCCCCACCTTGGCGAGGCTGGTCTCGATCTCTCGAACCCGTGACCAGTCAGGCTTGGCCTCCCAAAGGGCTCAGCCTCCTGGCACTCAGCTGTCTTCAATCACTTACCTGATGAACTGGTGGCCACCTATGTAACACACATAATGAAGGGCCAGCCGGCAGGCCTGGGCCTGCCATTTCTCCACGTACGCATAAATATTTGTATTCAGAATTATTTTCACAATATTTATTTTCCGAATTATTTTCACATTCCTCTATTTTTTTTCTCTTTTCCTAAACGGAGAAATTCATACATCCCCCACCTAGGCCAGGCTGGTTTCAATCTCTCGAACCCATGACCAGCCCGGCTCGGCCTCCCAAAGGGCTCAGCCTCCCAGCACTCAGATGTCTTCCATCACTTACCTAATGAACGGCTGGCCACTGTGTAATGTACATAACGATGGGCTGGCCAGCCGGCCTGGGCCTGCCATTACTCCATGTACATATAAATGTTTATTTTCCAAATTATTTTCACAATATTTATTTTTTGAATTATTTTCACATTTCTCTCTTTTTTTCTTCTTTTCCTAAACGGAGACCGGTGTTCTTAACCCACCTTGGCCAGGCTGCTCTCGATCTCTCGAACCCATGACCAGCCCTTCTCGGCCTCCCAAATGATTCAGCCTCCCGTCACTCAGCTGTCTTCCATCACTTACCTAATGAACAGCTGGCTGGCTACGTAATGTGCATAGTAAAGGACTGGCTGGCTACGTAATGTGCATAGTAAAGGACCAGCCGGCAGGCCTGGGCCAGACATTTCTCCATGTACATATAAATATTTATTTTCCAAATTATTTTCACAATATTTATTTTCTGAAGTATTTTCACCTTCCTCTATTTTTCTTAAATTTTCCTAAACGGAGGCAGGCGTTCTTCCCTCACCTTGGCCAGGCTGGCTTTGATCTCTCGTACCCGTGACCATCCTGGCTTGGCCTCCCTGCACTCAGCTGTTTTCCATCACTTACCTAATGAATGGCTGGCCGGCTACATAACATACCTGACGTAAGCCCAGTCAGCCGGCCTGGGACTGCCATTTCTCCATTTACGTATAAATATTCATTTTCCCAATTATTTTCACAACGTTTACTTTCCTAATTATTTTCACCTTCCTCCATTTTTTTTTCTCTTTTTCTAAACGGAGACAGGCGTTCTTCCCCCACCTTGGCCAGGCTGGTCTTCAACTCTCGAACCCATGACCAGCTCAGCTTGACCTCTCAAAGGGCTCAGCCTCCTGGCACTCAGCTGTCTTCCATCAATTACCTAATGAACGGCTGGCCGACTACATAACGTTCATAATGAAGGGCCCGCTGTCCGGGCTGGGCCTGCCATTTCTCCATGTACTTATAAATATTTAATTTCCATACTATTTTCACAATATTTATTTTCTGAATTATTTTCACAATATTTATTTCCCGAATTATTTTCACCTTCCTTTATTTTTTTTTCTCTTTTCCTAAACGGATACAGGCCATCTTACCTCACCTTGGCCAGGCTGGTATCGATCTCTCAAACCCGTGACCAGCCTTGCTCTGCCTCTCATAGGGATCGGCCTAATGGGACTCGGCTATCTTCATTCACTTACCTAATAAATGGCTGGCCGACTACATAATGTACATAATGGAGGGCCGGCAGGCAGGCCTCAGCTTGCCATTTCCCCATGTGTGTATAAATATTTAATTTCTGAATTATTTTCACAATATTTATTTTCCTAAATATTTTCACCTTCCTCTATTTTTTTTTCTCTTTTCCTAATCAGAGACAGGCATTCTTCCCCCACCTTGGCAAGGCTGGCCTCGATCTCTCGAAACTGTGACCAGCCCAGCTTGGCCTCCCAAAGGGCTCATCATCCTGGCACTCAGCTGTCTTCCATCACTTACCTAATGAATGGCTGACTGGCTATGTAACGTACATAACAAAGGGCCAGCCAGCCGGCCTTGGCCTGCCATCTATCCATGTGCGTATAAATATTTATTACATGAATTATTTTCACAAAATTAATTTCTGAATTATTTTCAACTTCCTCTATTTTTTTTCCTCTTTTCCTAAACGGAGACAGGCGTTCTTCCCCCACCTTGGCCAGGCTGGTCTCTATCTCTAACCTGTGACCAGCGCGGCTCTGCCTCCCAAAGGGCTCGGCCTCCCGGCACTCAGCTGTCTTCTATCACTTACATAATGAATGGATTCCCGACTAGGTAACATACATAACGAAGGGCTGGCCGGCCGGCCTGGGCCTGCCATTTCTCCATGTACGCATAAATATTTATTTTCCGAATTATTTTCACCTTCCTCTATTCTTTTTTTCTCTTTTCCTAAACGGAGACAGGCATTCTTCCCTCACCTTGGCCAGGCTGGTCTCAATCTCTCAAACCCATCACCAGCCCAGCTCAGCCTCCGAAAGGGCTCAGGCTCCGGGCACTCAACTGTCTTCCATCACTTACCTAATGAACGGCTGGCTGGCTACGTACATAACAAATGGCCGGCCGACCGGCCTGGGCCTGCTTTTCTCCATTTACATATAAATATTCATTTTCCAAATTATTTTCACAATATTTATTTTCCAAATTATTTTCACCTTCCACATTCTTTTTTCTCTTTTCCTAAACGGAGACAGGCGTTCTTCCCCTACCTTGGCCAGGCTGGTCTTGATTTCTCAAACCTGTAACCAGCCCGGTTCGGCCTCCCAAATGGCTCTGCCTCCTGGCACTCAGCTGTTTTCCATCACTTACGTAACGAACGGCTGGCTGGCTACGTAACATACATAACGAACGGCCAGCCATCCGGCCTGGGCCTGCCATTTCTTCATGTACGTATAAATATTTATTTTCTGAATTATTTTCACAATATTTATTTTCCAAATTATTTTCACCTTCCCCTATTTTTTTTTTCTCTTTTCCCAAACGGAGACAAGCGTTCTTCCCCCACCTTGGCCACGCAGGTCTCGATCTCTTGAACTCGTGACCAGACCTTCTCGGCCAAACAAAGGGCTCAGCCTCCCGGCACTCAGCTGTCTTCCATCACTTATCTAATGAACGGCTGGCCAGCTATGTAACGTACATAAGGAAGTGCTGGCCAGCCAGGTTGGACCTGCCATTTCTCCATGTACATATAAATATTTATTTTCAGAATTATTTTCACAATATATATTTTCCAAAATATTTTCACTTTCCTCTTTTTTTTTTCCTAAACGTAGAAAGGCGTTCCACCACATTGGACAGGCTGGTCTCTATCTCTCGAACCTGTGAACAGCCCGGCTCGAGCTCCCAAAGGTCTCGGTGGCCCAGCACTCACTTGTCTTCCATCAATTACCTAATGAACGGCTGGCCGGCTAGGTAACATGCATAATGAAGGGCCGGCCTGCAGGCCTGGGCCTGCCATTTCTCCATGTACGTATAAATATTTTTTTCTGAATTATATTCACAATATTTATTTTCCAAATTATATTCACAATATTTATTTTCCAAAGTATTTTCACCTTCCTCTATTTTTTTTTCTCTTTTCCCAATCAGAGACAGGCGTTCTTGCCCCACCCTGGCAAGGCTGGTCTCAATCTCTCGAGCCCGTGACAAGCCCGGCTCAGCCACTGAAAGGGCTCCGCCTCCCGGCACTCAGCTGTCTTCTACCACTTACCTAATGAACGACTGGCCAGCTATGTAATGTACATAACGAGATGCCGGATGTCTGGCCTTGGCATTCCATTTCTCCATGTGCGTATATTTATTTTCCGAATTATTTTCACAAAATCAATTTCCGAATTATTTTCAACTTCCTCTATTTTTTCCCCCTCTTTTCCTAAATGGAGGCAGGTGTTCTTCCCCCAACTTGGCCAGGCTGGTCTCGATCTCTCAAACACGTGATCAGCCCGGCTCAGCCTCCCAAAGGGCTCGGCCTCTGGGCACTCAGCTGTCTTCAATCTCTTACCTAATGAATGGCTGGCTAGCTACGTAACGTAAATAACAAAGGGCCGCCCGGCCGGCCTGGGCCTGCCATTTCTCCATGTACGTATAAATAAGTATTTTCAGAATTATTTTCACAATATTTTCCGAATTATCTTCACAATATTTATTTTCCGAATTATTTTCCCAATACATATTTTCCAAATTATATTCACCTTCCTTTATTATTTTTCTTTTTTTGTTTTCCTAAACGGAGACAGGCGTTCTTCCACCACCCTGGAAAGGCTGGTCTCGATCTCTCGAACTCTTGACCAGCCCAGCTCGGCCAAACAAAGGGCTCAGCCTCCCGGCACTCAGCTGTCTTCCATCACTTATCTAATGAACGGTTAGCCGGCTATGTAACGTACATAACAGGGCTGGCCGGCTGGCCTGGGCCTGTGATTTCTCCATGTAAGTATAAATATTTATTTTCCAAAATATTTTCACAATATTTGTTTCCTGAATTATTTGCACCTTCCTCTATGCTTTTTTCTCTTTTCCTAAAAGGAGACAAGCGTTCTTCCCCCACCTTGGCCACGCGGGTCTCGATTTCTCAAAACCGTGACCAGCCCCACTTGGGCAAACAAAGGGCTCAGCTGTGTGTTCTTTCAGCTAAAAACGTTGCATCTGCATTTGGATTCAATGAGTTACAAACAGGTTTCTTCTAGGAGCTGTGTTTGGATATTCCTGAGTGAAGGGGAGTGTATAATGCACGGAGAAATACCTCGCTCTAAAATCAAAATGGAGCTATCTAACAGAATGATTCTCAATGTGTGCATTCAACTTACAGAGTTACACTGATGTGTGTTTGTATTAGTTTACAAACCCTTTCTTTGGAGAATCTAAAAACAGATATTTCTAGCGAAATCCAGGGATATAAGAAATAGCAGTGAGATTGCGTCTAAAACACACAAGAAATGAATCTTTCAAACTGCTCTGCTGTGTATTCTTTCAACTAAGACAGTGTCATAGGTATTTGGATTCTGCGAGTTACAAACATGTTTCTTCTAAGAGATGCATTTGGGTATTCCCGAATGAATGGGAGTATATAATGCACAGAGAAATACCTCGCTCTGAAACCAAAATGGAGCTATCTAACAGAACGTTTGTCAATATGTGCATTCAACGTACAGAGTTACACTGATCTGTGTATGCACTAGTTTAGAAACACTTTCTTTGGAGAATCTAACAACAGATATTTCTAGCCAAATTCAGGCATATAAGAAACAGCAGTAAGACTGCCATTAAAACAATGAAGAAACGTATGTTTTAAACTGCTCTGCTTCATGTTTTTTCAACTAAGAAAGTTACATCTGTGTTTGGATACAGTGAGGTACAAGCATGTTTCTTCTAAGAGCTGCATTTGGATATTCTCGAGTGAATGGGAGTATATAAGGCACAGAGAAATACCTCGCTGTAAAACCAAAACGGAGCTATCTAACATAATGATTGTCAATGTGTGCATTCAACTTACAGTGTAACACTGATGTGTGTATGCATTACTTTAGAAACCCTTTCTTTGGAGAAACTAAAAACAGACATTTCAAGCCAAATCCAGGCATATAAGAAATAGCAGTAAGACTGCGTCTAAAACACTCAAGAAACGAATCTTTCACACTGCTCTGCTCTGTGTTCTTTCAGCTAAGAACGTTGCATCTGCGTTTGGATTCAGCGAGTTACAAACACGGTTCTTCTAGGAGCTGCGTTTGGATATTCCTGAGTGAATGCTAGTGTATAATGCACAGAGAAATGCCTCGCTCTAAAATCAAAATGGAGTTATCTAACAGAATGATTGCCAATGTGCGCATTCAACTTACAGAGTTACACTGTTGTGTGTTTGCATTAGTTTAAAAACCCTTTCTTTGGAGATTCTAAAAACAGATATTTCTAGGAAATCCAGGTATATAAGTAATAGCAGTGAGATTGCGTCTAAAACACAGAAGAAACGAATCTTTCAAACTGCTCTGCTGTGTATTCTTTCAACGAAGAAAGTGGCATTTGTGTTTGGATTCTGTGAGTTAAAAACACGTTTCTTCTAAGAGCTGCATTTGGGTATTCCCGAGTGAATGGGAGGATATAATGCACAGAGAAATATTTCACTGTGAAACCAAAACAGAGCTATCAAACAGAATGATTGTCAATGTGTGCATTCAATGTACAGAAGTACACTGATCTGTGTATGCACTAGTTTAGAAACACTTTCTTTGGAGAATCTACAAACAGATATTTCAAGCCAAATTCAGGGTTATAAGAAAGAGCAGTAAGACTGTGTCTACAACACTGAAGAAACGTATGTTTTAAACTGCTCTGCTTCGTGTTCTTTCAACTAAGAAAGTTACATCTGTGTTTCGATTCAGTGAGTTACAAATGTTTCTTCTAAGAGCTGCGTTTGGATATTCCCGAGTGAATGGGAATATATAATGCACAGAGCAATATCTCGTTCTAAAACCAAAATGGAGCTATCTAACAGAATGATTGTCAATGTGTGCATTGAACATACAGAGTTACACTGATGTGTGCATTCATTAGTTTAGAAACCCCTTCTTTAGAGAATCTAAAAACAGATATTTCTAGCCAAATCCAGGCATATAAGAAATAGCAGTAAGACTGTGTCTAAAACCCTGAAGAAACTAACCTTTCAAACTGCTCTGCTGTGTGTTCTTTCAGCTAAGAACGCTGCATCTGTGTTTGTTTTCAGCGAGTTACAAATACATTTCTTCTAGGAGCTTCGTTTGGATGTTCCCGAGGGAATGGAAGTGTATAATGCACAGAGAAATCCCTCGCTCTAAAATCAAAACAGAGTTATCTAACAGAATGATTGTCAATGTGTTTATTCAACTTACAGAGTTACACTGATGTGCGTTTGCATTAGTTTACAAACCTTTTCTTTGGAGAATCTAAAAACAGATATTTCTCATGAAATACATGTATATAGTAAATAGCACTGAGATTGCGTCTAAAACACAGAAGAAATGAATCTTTGAAACTGCTCTGCTGTGTATTCTTTCAACTAAGAAAGTGGCCTCTGTGATTGGATTCTGCGAGTTACAAACACGTTTCTTCTAAGAGACGAGTTTGGATATTCCCGAGTGAATGGGAGTATATAATGCACAGAGAAATACCTCGCTCTAAAACCAAAACGGAGCTATATAACAGAATGATTGTCAATGTGTGCATTCAACGTACAGTGTTACACTGATCTGTGTATGCACTAGTTTAGAAACACTTTGGTTGGAGAATCTAAAAGCAGATATTTCTAGCCAAATCCAGGCATATAAGAAATAGCAGTAAGGCTGCGTCTAAAACACTGAAAAAATGTATGTTTTAAACTGCTCTTCTTCGCGTTCTTTCAACTACGAAAGTACATCTGTGTTTGGATTTAGTGAGTTACAAACACGTTTCTTCTAAGAGTTGCGTTTGGATATTCCCGAGTGAATGGGAGTATAAAATGCATGGAGAAATACCTAGCTCTGAAACCAAAACGGAGCTATATAACAGAATGATTGTCAGTGTGTGCATTCAACTTACAGAGTTACACTGACCTGTGTATGTACGAGTTTAGAAGCACTTTCTTTGGAGAATACAAAAACAGATATTTCAAGCCAAATTCAGGCATATAAGAAATAGCAGTAAGACTGCGTGTAAAACACTGAGGAAACGTATGTTTTAAACTGCTCTACTTCGTGTTCTTTCAACTAAGAAAGTTACATGCGTGTTTGGAATCAGTGAGTTACAAACTCCTTTCTTCTAAGAGCTGCGTTTGGATATTCCCGAGTGAACGGCAGTATATAATGCACAGAGAAATATCTCGCTCTAAAACCAAAACGGAGCTATCTAAGAGAATAATTGCCAATGCGTGCATGCAACTTACAGAGTTACACTGATTTTTGTTTGCATTAGTTAATAAACCCTTTCTTTGGAGAATATAAAAACAGATATTTCGAGTGAAATACATTCATGTAAGAAATATCAGTAAGACTGCGTCTAAAACACTGAAGAAACGAATCTTTCAAACTGCTCTGCTGTGTGTTCGTTCAGCTAAGAACGTTGCATCTGAGTTTGGATTCAGCGAGTTATAAAGACTTTTCTTCTAAGAGCTGCGTTTGGATATTCTCGAGTGAATGGGAGTATATAGTGCACAGAGAAATACTTTGCTCTAAAACCAAAACGGAGCTATCTAACAGAATGATTTTCAATGTGTGCATTCAACTTACAGAGTTACACTGATCTGTGTATGCACTAGTTTAGAAACACTTTTTTTGGAAAATCTAAAAACAGATATTTCTAACCAAATTCAGGCATATAAGAAATAGTAAGATTGCATCAAAAACACAGAAGAAGCGAATCTTTCAAAATGCTCTGCTGTGTATTCTTTCAACTAAGGAAGTGGCATCTGTGTTTTGATTCTGCGAGATAAAAACACGTTTCTTCAAAGAGCTGCCTTTGGGTATTCCCGAGTGAATGGGAGTATAAAATGCAAAGAGAAATACCTCGCTCAAAAACCAAAACAGAGCTATCTAACTGTATGATTGTCAATGTGTGCATTCAACGTACAGAGTGACACTGATCTGTGTATGCACTAGTTTAGAAACACTTTGGTTGGAGAATCTAAAAGCAGATATTTCTAGCCAAATCCAGGCATATAAGAAATAGCAGTAAGACTGCGTCTAAAACACTGAAGAAACGAATCTTTCAAACTGCTCTGCTGTGTGTTCTTTCAGCTAAGAAAGTTACATCTCTGTTTGGATTCACTGAGTTACAAACACGTTTCTTCTAAGAGCTGCGTTTGGATATTCCCGAGTGAATGGGAGTGTATAATGCACAGAGCAATACCTCGCTCTAAAACCAAAAAGGAGCTATCTAACAAAATGATTGTCAATGTGTGCATTTAACTTACAGAGTTACACTGATGTGTGTTTGCATTAGTTTACAAACCCTTTCTTTGGAGAATCTAAAAACAGGTATTTCTAGCCAAACTCAGGCATATAAGAAATAGCAGTAAGACTGCGTCTAAAACACTGAAGAAATGTATGTTTGAAACTGCTCTGCTTCGTGTTCTTTCAACTAAGAAAGTTACATCTGTGTTTGGATTCTGCCAGTTACAAACACGTTTATTCTAAGAGCTGCGTTTGGATATTCCCGAGTGAATGGGAGTATGTAATGCACAGAGAAATACCTCGCTCTAAAACCAAAACGGAGCTATCTAACAGAATGATTGTAAATGTGTGCATTCAACGTACAGAGTTACACTGATGTGTGTTTGCATTAGTTTATAAACCTTTTCTTTGGAGAATCTAAAAACAGATATTTCTAGCCAGATCCATGCATATAAGAAATAGCAGTCAGACTGCGTCTAAAACACAGAAGAAACGAATCTTTGAAACTACTCTGCTGTGTATACTTTCAACTAAAAAAGTGGCATCTGTGTTTGGATTCTGCGAGTTACAAACACGTTTCTTACAAGAGCTGAGTTTGGGTATTCCCGGGTGAATGGGATTATATAATGCACACGGAAATACCTCGCTCTAAAACCAAAATGGAGCTATCTAACAGAATGATTGTCAATGTGTTCATTCAACTTACAGAGTTACACTGACGTGTTTATGCACTAGTTTAGAAATCCTTTCTTTGGAGAATCTCAAAACAGATATTTCTAGCCAAATCCAGACATATAAGAAACAGCAGTAAGACTGCGTCTAAAACACAGAAAAAAAGAATCTTTCAAAATGCTGTGCTGTGTGTTCTTTCACCTAAGAAAGTTGCATCTGTGTTTGGTTTCTGCGAGTTGCAAAGATGTTCCTTCTAGGAGCTGCGTTTGGATATTCCCAAATGAATGGGAGTATGTAATGCACTGAGAAATACCTTGCTCTAAAACCAAAACGGAGCTATCTAACAGAATTATTGTCAAAGTGTGCATTTAACTTACAGAGTTACACTGATGTGTGTATGCATTAGTTTAGAAACCCTTTATTTGGAGAATATAAAAACAGATACTTCTAGCCAAATCCAGGCATATAAGAAATAGCACTAAGACAGCATCTAAAACACAGAAGAAACGTATGTTTTGAAATGCTCTGCTTCGAGCTCTTTCAACTAAGAAAGTTACATCTGTGTTTGGATTCAGCGAGTTACAAACACGTTTCTTCAAAGAGCTGCGTTTGGATATTCCTGAATGAATACGAGTATATAATGCATAAAGAAATACCTTGCTCTAAAACCAAAACACAGCTATCTAACAGCATAATTGTAAATGTGTGCATTCAACTTACAGAGTTACACAGATATGTCTATGCATTACTTTAGAAACCTTTTCTTTGGAGAATCTAAAAACAGATATTTCTAGCCGAATCCAGGTATATGAGAAATAGCTGTGAGACTGCGTCTAAAACACTGAGGAAACGAATATTTCAAACTGCTCTGCCCTGTGTTCTTTCAACTAAGGAAGTTGCATCTGGGTTTGGATTCAGCGAGTTACAAACACGTTTCTTCTAGGAGCTGGGTTTGGATATTCCCAAGTGAATGGGAGGATATAGTGCACAGAGAAATACCTGGCTCTAAAACCAAAATGGAGCTATCTAACAGAATGATTGTCAATGTGTGTATTCAACTTATAGAGTTACACTGATGTGTGTATCCATTAGTTTAGAAATTCTTTCTTTGGAGAATCTCAAAACAGATATTTCCAGCCATATCCAGGCTTATAAGAAATAGCAGTACTACTGTGTACAAAACACAGAAGAAACGTATCTTTTAAAGTGCTCTTCTTTATGTTCATTCAACTTGGTGAGTTGCATCTATGCTTTGTTTTGGCGACCAGAAACACGTTGCTGGTAGGAGTTGCATTTGGACATTCCAAGGTGCATGGGAGTATATAGTGCAAAGGAAAACATCTGGCTTTTAAACCAAAATGGTTGAATGTCAATGTGTTCATTCAACTTACAAGTTAAGCTGATATGTGTTTGCAGCAGTTTAGAAACCACTTCTCTGCAGAATCTAAAAACAGATGTTTCCAACAAAATAGCGGCTTATAAGAAACAGCAGTAAGACTGCGTCTAAAATACAGAAGAAAGATATCTTTTAAAGTGCTGTGCTGTGTAGTTGTTCAACTAAGGGAGTTGCATCTATGCTTTGTTACAGCCTGTGAGGAATACGTTGCTGGTAGGAGTTGCATTTGGACATTCCAGAGTTAATGGGAGTATATGCTGCAAAGGGGAATATCTGGCATGAAAACCAAACTGAACAACCTAAGAGAATGAATGTCAATGAGTACCTTCAACTTACAGAGTTAAACTGATGTGTGCTTGCAGCGGTTTAGAAACATTTTCGTTGGAGAATCTAGAAACAGATGTTTCCAGGAAAATAGTGGCTTATAAGAAGCAGCAGTAAGACTGTGTCTAAAATACAGAAGAAACATATCTTTTAAAGGACTCTTCATTGTGTTCGTTCAACTGAGGGAGTGGCATCTATGCTTTGTTTCAGCGAGTGAGAAACACATTGCTGGTAGAAGTTGCATTTGGACATTCCAGAGTGAATGGGAGTATATGCTCGAAAGGGAAATATCCGGTTTTAAAACCAAAATGGAGCTACATAACAGAATGAATGTCTATGTGTGCATTCAACTTACAAAGGTAAACTGGTGTGTGTTTGCAGCAGTTTAGAAAACATTTATGTGGAGAATATAAAACAGATGTTTCCTGCAAAATAGCAGTTTAGAAGAAACAGCACTAACACTGCATCTAAAACACAGAAGAAACGTGTCTTTTAAACTGCTCTTCTTTGTGTTCGTTCAACTAAGGGAATTGCATCAATGCTTTGTTTCAGGGAGTGAGAAACACGTTGCTGGTAGGAGTTGCATTTGGACATTCCAGATTGAATGGGAGTATATGCTGCAAAGGGAAATATCTGGCTTTAAAACCAAAATGGAGCCACCTAACAGAATGAATGTTAATGTGTGATTTCAACTTACAGAGTAAAACTGATATCTGCAGCACTTTAGAAACCATTTCTATGGAGAATCTAAAAACAGGGGTTTCCAGGAAAATCGCAGCTTATAAGAAAGAGCAGAAAGAATGCATCTAAAACACAGAAGAAACGTGTATTTTAAAGTACTGTTTTGTGTGTTCGTTCTCCTAAGGGAGTTGCATCAATGCTTTCTTTCAGAAAGTGAGAAACACGTTGCTTCTAAGAGTTGCATTTGAACATTCCAGATTGAATGGGAGTACATGCTGCAAAGGGAAATATCTGGCTTTAAAACAAAAACGGAGGTACGTAACAGAATG
The DNA here is from genome assembly GCA_963573385.1 of Cacajao melanocephalus. Classification (NCBI taxonomy): domain Eukaryota; kingdom Metazoa; phylum Chordata; class Mammalia; order Primates; family Pitheciidae; genus Cacajao; species Cacajao melanocephalus. The sequence goes on from CAUYLG010013553.1 coordinate 18,602, forward strand.
AATGTCAATGTGTGCATTCAACTTACAGAGCTGTACTGATTTGTGTTTGCAGCAGTATTGAAAGCATTTCTGTGGAGAATCTAAAAGCAGGTGTTTCCAGAAAAATAGTGGCTTGTAAGAAACAACAGTAAGACTGTGTCTAAAACACAGAAGAAAAGTATCTTTTAAAGGACTCTGCTGTGTGTTTGTTCAACTAAGGGATCTGCATCTATTCTTTGTTTCAGCGAGTGAGAAACACGTTGCTGGTTGGAGTTGAATTTGGACATTCCAGAGTGAATGGGAGTATATGCTGCAAAGGTAAATATCTGGCTTTAAAACCAAAACAGAGCTACCTAACAGAATGAATGTCAATCTTTGCATTCCACTTACAGAGGTAAACTGACGTGTGTTTGCAGCAGTGTAGAAACCATTTCTGTGGAGAATCTGAAAACAGATGTTTCCAGCAAAGTAGCGGCTTATAAGAAGCAGCAGTAAGACTGCGTCTGAAACACAGAAGAAATGTATCTTTTAAATTGCTCTTCTTTGTGTTCGTTCAACTAAAGGACTTGCATTTATGCTTTGTTTCAGTGAGTGAGAAACACGTTGCTGGTAGAAGTGGCATTTGGACATTCCGGAGTGAATGAGAGCGTATGCTGCAAAAGCAAATATCTGGCTTTAAAACCGAAACAGAGGTACCTAACAGAAGGAATGTCAATGTGTACATTCAACTTACAGAGTTAAACTGATGTGTGTTTGTAGCAGTTTAGAAACCATTTCTGTGGAGAATCTAAAAACAGAGGTTTCCAGCAAAATAGCGGCTTATAAGAAACAGCAGTAAGACTGCATCTAAAGCATAGAAGAAACGTAACTTTTAAAGTGCTCTTCTGTGAGTTCTTTCAACTATGGGAGTTGCATCTATGCTTTGGTTCAGCGAGTGAGAAACATGTTGCTGGTAGGAGTTGCATTTGGACATTCCAGAGTAAATTGGAGTATATACTGCAAAGGGAAATATCTGAATTTAAAACCAAAATAGCAGCTTAAAAGAAACAGGAGTAAGAGTGCGTCTAAAATACAAAAGAAACGTACTTTTTAAGTGCTTTTCTGTGTGTTCATTCGACTAAGGGAGTTGCATCTATGCTTTGTTTCAGCAAGTGAGAAACACATTGCTGGTAGGATTTGCATTTGGACATTCCAAACTGAATGATGCTGCAAAGGGAAATACCAGGCTTTAAAACCAAAATGGAGCTACCTAACAGACTGAATGTCAATATGCGCATTCAACTGACAGAGTTGAACAGATGTGTGTTTGCAGCAGTTTAGAAACCACTTCTGTGCAGAATCTAAAAACAGATGTTTCCAGCAAAATAGCAGTTTATAAGAAACAGCAGTAAGACTGCAACTAAAACACAGAAGAAACGTATCTTTTATAGTGCTCTTCTGTGTGTTCGTTCACCTAAGGAGTTGCATCTACGCTTTGTCTCAGCCAGTCAGAAACAGATTGCTGGTAGGAGTTGCATTTGGACATTCCAGAGTGAATGGTATGTATGCTGCAAAAGGAAATATCTGGCTTTAAAACCAAAACTGAGCTACATAGCAGAATAAATGTCAACGTGTACATTCAAATAAGAGAGTTAAACTGATGTGTTTTTGCAGCACTTTAGAAACCATTTCTGTGGAGAATAAAAAAACAGATGTTTCCAGCAAAATAGAGGCTTATAAGAAACAGCAGTAAGACTTCGTCTAAAACACAAAAGAAATGTATCTTTTAAACTGCTCCTCTGTGTGTTCATTCAACTAAGGGAGTTGCATCTATGCTTTGTTTCTTCGAGTGAGAAACACGTTGCTGGTAGGAGTTGCATTTGGACATTCCAGAGTGAATGGGAGTATATGCTGCAAAGGGAAATATCTGGCTTTAAAACCAAAATAGAGCTACCTAACAATATGAATGTCAATGTCTGCATTCAAGTAACCAAGATAAAGTGATGTGTGTCTGCAGGAGTTTAGAAACCATTTCTGTGGAGAATCAAAAAGCAGATGTTTCCAGTAAAATAGCAGCTTATAAGAAACAGCAGTAAGACAGCATCTGAAACACAGAAGAAACGTATCTTTTCAAGTGATCTTCTGTGTGTTTGTACAAGGAAGAGAGCTGCATCTATGCTTTGTTTCTGTGAGTGAGAATCACGTTGTTGGTAGGAGTTGCATTTGGACATTCCAGAGTGAATGGGAGTATATGCTGCAAAGGGGAATATCTGGCTTTAAAAAAAAAAAAAAAGACGGAGCTACCTAACAGAATTAATATCAATGTGTGCATTCAACTTATGGAGTTAAACAGATGTGTGTTTACAGCAGTTTAGAAACCATTTCTGTGGGGAATCAAAAAACAGATGTTTCCAGCAAAATAGCGCCTCATAAGAATCAGCAGTCAAAGTGTACTAAAACACAGAAGATAGTATCATTTAAAGTGATCTGCTGTGTTCATTCCCCACAGGGACTTGCGTCTATGCTTTTTTTCAGCGACTGAAAAACACGTTGCTGGTAGGAGTTGCATTTAGACATTCCAGAATGAATGGGATTATATGCTGCAAAGGGAAATATCTGGCTTTAAAACCAAAAAGGAGCTACTGAACAGAATGAATGACAATGTGTGCATTCAACTAACCGAGTGAAACGGATGTGTGTTTGCAGCAGTTTAGAAAACATTTTTGTGGCGAATCTAAAAACAGATGTTTCAAGCAAAATACAGGTTTATAAGAAACAGTAGTAAGACAGGATCTAAAACACAGAGGTAACTTAACTTTTAAGGTGCTGTACTGTGTGTTCGTTCAACTAAGGGAGTTGCATCTAAGCTTTGTTTCAGTGAGTGAGAAACAGTTGCTGGTAGGAGTTACATTTTGACATTCCAGAGTGAAAGGGAGTACAGGCTGCAAACGGAAATATCTGGCTTTAAAACCAAAATGTATCTACCTAACAGAATGAATGTCAATGTGTGCATTCAACTTACAGAGTTGAACTGATGTGTGTTTGCAGCAGTTTAGAAACCATTTCAGTGGGGAATCTAAAAACAGACGTTTCCAGCAAAATAGTGGCTTATAAGAAACAGCAGTAAGACTACATCTAAAACACAGAAGAAAAGTATCTTTTAAAGTGCTTTTCTGTGTGTTCACTCAAATAAGGGAGTTGAATCTATGCTTTGTTTCATCAATTAAGAAACACTTTGCTGATGGGAGTTGCATTTGGGCATTCCAGAGTGAATGGGAGTATATTCTGCAATGGGATATTATGGGCTTTAAAACCAAAACAGAGCTACCTAACAGAATGAATGTCAATGTGCGCATTGAACTTAAAGAATTAAACTGATGTGTGTTTGCAGCAGATTAGAAACCATTTCTATGGAGAATCTAGAAACAGATGTTTCCAGCAAAATAGCAGCATATAAGAAATAGCAGTAAGACTGCGTCTGAAACACGAAAGAAACATACCTTTTAAAGTGCTCTTCTGTGTGTTCGTTCATATAAGGGAGTTGCATCTATGCTTTGTTTCAGCAAGTGAGATACATGTTGCTGGAAACAGTTGCATTTGGACATTCCAGAGTGAATGGGAGTATATGCTGCAAAGGGAAGTATCTGGCTTTTAAACCAAACTGGAGCTACCTAACAGAATGAATGTCAATGTGTACATTCAACTTACAGAGTTAAACTGATGTATGTTAGCAGCAGTTTAGAAACCATTTCTGTGGAGAATCTAAAAACAGATGTTTCCAGCAAAATACTGGTTTATAAGAAACAGCAGTAAGACTACATCTAAAACACAGGAGCAACGTCTCTTTCAAAGTGCTCTGCTGTGTGTTCGTTCAACTCAGGGTGTTGCATCTATGCTTTGTTTCCGTGAGTGAGAAACATGTTGCTGGTAGAACTTGCACTTTGACATTCCAGAGTGAATGGGAGTATATGCTGCAAAAGGAAATATCTGGCTTTAAACTAAAACAGACCTACCTCTACCTAACAGAATGAATGTCAACTTGTGCATTCAACTTACAGAGTTAAACAGATGTGTGTTTCCAGCAGTTTAAAAACCATTTCTGTGGGGAATCTAAAAACAGATGTTTCCAGCAAAACAGCGGCTTGTAAGAAACAGCAGTCAGGAAGGAGGATCCCAGATGGCCGATTCAGAACAGCTCAGGATTGCAGCTCCCAGTGAAAGTGAAGAGGGTGAGTGGACGTCGCATTTCCAGAAGGATTTTTATTGCCCACAGACTAGGAGATTCCCAGGCGGAGGAGCCCTACGGGTCGCCAATGCGGCTCTTTCGGCCGGCGCGGCTGTTTTGCCGGCGCCCCGGTGCGGGGGTTCTCCATACAAAATACACCAGTCTGGGTCTCCCTTCTAGCTGGCAAGTGGAGCTTTGGAAAGGCAGAAGAGCCCATTCATCTGATTAAAAGGGGGTCTAAAACAGGGAGCCAGGCCAGGAGATTCCCGGGCAAAAAAGCGCCACAAATATCAGCGCTGCTGTTTCAGCCAGTGCAATGGCTCGCCACACAGGAAATCACACAGATCCCAGCGCCTTTTCATCAGGCAACTGGAACACCTGGGAGAGAGTCAATCATTCAACTAAACAAAAAAGGCTCTGAGGCAGGGAGCCAGGTGATCAAGCTCAGCTGGTCCCACCCCCCCACACACAAAAAAACAGCAATTTGAAATGCTCAGGGTTGACAGTTTCACAGCAAGCACAGCTGAACCCGGGACGGTCCAGCTTTGTGGGGGAGGGGCATCCGCCATTACCAAGGCACTCCACCACTACGGAGGCAGTCCGCCATTGCTGAGGCAGCTTGCAGTTACCAAGGCAACTCTCCATTGCCGAGGCAACCTGCCGTTACAGAGAGTCCGCCATTACAGAGGTGAATCACCACTGCCAAGGCTGTTCTAACTACAACCATAAAAACAGGACTGCAGGGAAGTTCACATAGCAGCTGGGCAGAGCCCACAGCAGCCCAGCAAAGCCTAGGCAGGCAGACAGTGACTAGGCTGCCTCCTTGCTGGGCAGGGCAGCCCTGAAAAGAAAAAAGCAGCACAATGGAAACTCATAAATAAAGCCCTAACTCCCCGGGACAGAACACCTGGGGGAAAAAAAAGGGGTTTATGAGTTCTGCTGCAGACTTAAATGTACCTGCCCAGCAGCTCTGAATGAACAACAGAGCTCACAGCTCAGCACTTGAGTTCCTATAAAGAACAGACTGTCTCCTCAAGCAGCTCCCTGACCTCCAT
>CAUYLG010013554.1:0-30370 GCA_963573385.1 Cacajao melanocephalus
ATTCAGGATCCAGTCAAGTCTACAGGTAGGTAATCAACTCAGAAACAATGTGAGGTTGAGCATAGTGGATCACGCCTGTAATCCCAGCACTTTGGGAGGCTAAGGCAGGCAGGAGTTCGAGACCAGCCTGGCCAACATGGCGAAACCCCATCTCTACTAAAAATACAAAAATTAGCTGGGCATGGTGGCACACGCCTGTGGTCCCAGCTACTTGGGAGGCTGAGGAAGGAGATTCGCTTGAACCCAGGAGACAGAAGTTGCAGTGAGCTGAGATCATGCCACTTCACTCCAGCCTGGGCGACAGAGTGAGACTCTGTCTCAAAAACAAGAATAAAAAAACCAATGTGAACAGGGCTACTATAATCTGACAACAGATGTAACAACAGGTGTACTATAGTTTTTTTCTGAAACTTAATTTTTCTCACTATAGTTACCCACATTTCTACCAAAGATAATCAGAGTAAAACTAATTTGTTTGTAAAATAAGTTTAGTCTCACCAAACTTGGCCTGATTATTTCTATAAGTGCAGCAAGAATAGTGATTGACCTCATAAACTCTTCTTAAAGTTTGCTTTACTGGAACTTTTGATAAAGAATCTTAGATTGGACTTTTTAAATTTATTTTTTTGAGACTGGCTCTCATGCTGTTACCCAGGTTGGAGTGCAGTGTCATGATCACAGCTCATAGCAGCCTAAACCTCCAAGGCTTAAGTGATCCTCCCACCTCGGCCTCCCTAGTAGCTGGGACCACAGGTGCACATCACCACACCTGGATAATTAAAAAAAGTTTTTTTTGACAGTCTCACTATGTTTCTGAGGGTGATATTAAACTTCTGAGCTCAAGTGATCCTCTCATCCTGGCCTCCCAAAGTGCTGCAATTACAGGCATGAACCACCGTGCCCAGCCTCAGATTGGACTTCTAAAAATCTCTCAAGGCTAGGCGGCCAAACCAAGGCAGGCTTCAAATTTCACCTGCAGTACCTGTAGATTCATTTTATACAGATATCTGGAAGGACATGGTAGGAAGAGGAGAAAGTGAGTGAGAAATCCTAGGGATACAGGGTTGATGTGCTTGAGAATGAAAAGAATTATACATCACCAAGTGAGATTTATTTCTGGAATGCAAGGATAGTTCTACAAATAAAAATCAATGTAATACCCTGTATTAGCAGAGTGAAGGGGAAACAAAACACATGATAATGACAAATAGTACATAAAAAGGATTTCCTTTTATTATTAAAACTACTCAAAAACTAATAATAGAATAAAGATATCAACATAATAAAGATCACATATGAAAAACCAGTGGTTAACATCATACTTAATGATGAAAAACTAGAAGCTTTTCCTCTAAGATCAGGAACAGAACAAAGTCTGCTTCCTTCACGCTATTTAATATTCTACCAGAAATCCTAGCCAGAGCCTTTGAGTGGGGGGGGTGGGGGTGGGGGGGTGGGGGTGGGGTGGATACTTAAAAGGCATCCAAATTGGAAAGGAAGAAGTACAATTATCTTTGTTTACAGACAACATGATTTTATATGTAGAAAACACTAAAGATTACACACACACAGAGCCCGTTAAAGTTAACAAATGAATTCATCAGTTTCAGATTATAAAATCAACACACAATACTCTATTGTGCCAGGTGCAGTGGCTCAGGCCTGTAATCTCAGCACTTCTGGAAGCTGAAGCGGGTTGATAACTTAAGGTCAGGAATTCGAGACTAGCCTGGCCAACAAGGTGAAACCCCAGCTCTACTAAAAATACAAAACTTAGCCAGGCATGGTTTTGGGTGCCTGTAATCCCAGCTACTCAGGAGGCTGAGGCAGGGGAATCACTTGAACCTGGGAGGTGGAGGCTATAGTGAGCTGAGATGGGAACACTGCACTCCAGCCTGGGAGATTGAGCAAGACTCTGACTTAAAAACAACAACAACAAAAACCTATATTGCATTTCCATACAGATACAATGAACAAACCAAACAGGAAATTAAGAAAACTACCTCATTTATAATATCATGAAAAAGAATAAAGTGCTTCAGGCCAGGCATGGTGGCTCATGCTTGTAATCCCAGCACTTTGGGAGGCTGAGGCAGGTGCATCACTTGAGGTCGGGAGTTCAAGACCAGCCTGGCCAACACGGTGAAACCCCGTCTCTACTAAAAATACAAAAATTAGCTAGGCACGGTGGTGCTCGCCTGTAATCCCAGCTACTCAGGAGGCTGAGGCAGGAGAATCGCTTCAACCCAGGAGCTGGAATTTGCAGTGAGCTGAGATCGTGCCACTGCACTTCAGCCTGGGCCACAGAGCAAGACTCTGTCTCAAAAAATAAAAATTTTAAAAAAGAATAAAATACTTCAGAATAAACTTAACCAAGAGAGCAAAAGACTTGTATAGTGCAAACCACAAAACATTGTTGATAAAAATTACTGAAGACACAAATAAATTGAAAGACAGCCTGTGTTCATCGGTTGGAACATTTAATATTGTGAAAATGTCTATACTACCCAAAGTGATCTACAGCTTCAAAGCAATCTCAAAATCTCAATGACAATTTTACAGAAATAGAAAAAATTCTAAAATTCACATGGACTCTTGAGGGACCTTGAATAGACAAAATAATTTTGAAAAAGAACAGGTTGGGCACAGGCTCACACCTGTAACCCTAGGACTTTAGGAGGCTGACGCAAGTGGATCACCTGAGATTGGGAGTTCGAGATCAGCCTGACCAAAATGGAGAAACCCCATCTCTACTAAAAATACAAAATTAGCTGGGCGTGGTGGCCCATGCCTATAATCCCAACTGCTCGGGAGGCTGAGGCAGGAGAATTGCTTGAACCCAGGAGGCGAAGGTTGTGGTGAGCTGAGATCATGCCATTGCACTCGAGCCTGGGTAACAAGAGCAAAACTCTGTCCCCTCAAAAAAGGCAAAAAAGAACAAAGTTGGACTCATCAACTTCCTGATTTCAAAACTTGTTACAAAGCAAAAGCAATCAAAACAGTGTGGTACTGGCATAAACACAGGCATATAGACTAATGAAATGGAACAGATATCTCAGAAATAAGTCCTAATATATATGGTTAAATATTTTTTCAGCAAGGATGCCAAGACCATTCAGTAAGAAAGAACAAGCTTTTTCAACAAATGGTATTGGGGAAACTGAATATCCACATGCAAAAGAATGAACTTGGACCCTTCTCTCTAATCATACACAAATAGTTCAGAAAACGAATTAGATCCAAGGCCTAAATGCAAAAGTTAAAACTATAAGCTCTTAGAAGAATACATAGGGAGAAAGCTTCCTGACATTGAACTTAGCAGATTTCTTGGATGTGACACCAAAAGTACAGGCAACAATAGTAGACACAGATAAATCGAACTACATCAAAGTCAGAAAGAAGAACAAACTTCAGGACCATGTGTTGTGGATATTGTAACAGGCACGACCTTGATGATTCACTTTTAGGCAACAGATCTGGTTTCTTGGTTAACCACTCTGGTTACTTTAGCTTCCTACTTTCCTGGAGGTTTTCCTATTCCATTGTTAAGTGGGGCCAACACTGACAAGAAATTAGGGCAATCCCTGCTGGAGTATTCATCGCCTTTGTTGGAAATAGATGCTCGGTGCCACAAAGAAAAATTAGCACTGAGACAAAGGATCTTTCAGCAATGCAATTTTTACTTCCTGTACTGCAGGAAGGGTGCCCTCACTGCCATTGTGCCACAAGAGTACAATAAACAAAGGAAAATACACAAATATATCCCTTACGCATGTGGGGTCATCCTTACTGCTGTGTCTGATCTCTGTTGGCTGGAGCCAGACTGCACAAATTTAAACTAAAACCCAATTGGTTAATAACTTAAAACTTTTCTAAACAGGTAAAAGCAATGGAGAGCTGGGACATGCCTGTGAGCACTTCCAGCACAGATATTTTGGTTAAAGTACAAGGACATGGAATGTACTACATGCCTGTAAGCATGGCATGTCTAACAGCTACATAGGATAGAGCTTAACAAAGTTATTAGCACACTTATTCTTTAACAACAAAGGAAACTTTAAAAAGGAACTTTTCTACTTCCCACATCTACTAAATACAAAAAAAATTAGCTGGGTGTGGTGGTTTGCACCTGAAATCCTAGCTACTCGGGAGGTGGAGGCAGGAGAATCGCTTGAACCTGAGAGGCGGAGGTTGCAGTGAGCCAAGATTGCACCACTGCACTTTAGCCTGGGAAACAGAGTGAGACTCTGTTAAAAAAAAAAAAAAAAAAAAATTAACAAATTCAGCAAAGTCGCAACATGTGAAATTGACACCAAAACTCTTGCATTTCTACCCGCTAACAAACCTTGGTCAACACAGTGACCTTGCCCTGTGTCAGAGGGCCAGGAACACAGAGGTACTGAGTAAACATTTTACTTTTCATTAAGTAAATAAATAAAACCAAAACCTATTATTTACCAGTCTCCTTTATCACCTCTCTAAAAGCAGAAAGAGACACTTCCATGAAGGACTTTATGACACTTTGGGCAGAACTAATGCTGGCACTAGTTTGGATGCATCAGCAAATGCTGGGCTTCTCATGCTGGGGAGTCTCTTGGTACCCTCCTTGGGCTTGTTTCTTCCATAGAAGTAAAAGAGAACAGGGTTTTCTGGTTTTTTGTTTTGGGTTATTTTAGGGACAAGATCTCAACTGTGTTTCCCAGGCTGGATGAACCTGGTCTCAGGCAGTCGTCTGGCCGCTGCCTCTGAAGTAGCTGGGACTGCAGGCATGCACCACCACCATAGCCAGCTGTTTTTTTGTTTGTTTTTTAATATTTCTCTAATAAACATTGTCCCTGTGGCAGTCGGCCATCTTAGATATTATCAACTAAGGGCTCACATATGAGCCCTATGCAGCCTCTCACCTCACATACTGTATGAATCCATTTATGTGAAATATTCAGAATAGATACATTCATAGAGCTAGAAAGAAGACCAGTGGTTGCTGGAGGCTGAGAGGAGAAAATTAGGAGTTGCTCCTTCCTGGATTCAGAGTTCCTTTAGGGTGATGTGATTGTTTGGAAATAGTGGTAATAGTGGCACAACATTTTGAAAGTACTCACTGCCACTGAATTGTACATTTTTAGAAACTTAATTTTACGTTATATGAATTTTACCAATTAAAGAATACCATTCTGGACATAAGGCAGTACCAGCTTTGCCCTGACTCCTTTTCACACAGCACTGCCCCTGCTTATTGGCTGCTGCGTTATTCACAGTGCTCTCTCACACACTCCCTTCAGATCTCTACTGAGATACCACCTTCTTAGGGCAGCCTCTCTCTAAAACAGCATCAGCCATCACCTTATGCCTTCACAACTTTTATGTTTCTTCATCATAGAACTATCACTGCTGGAACTATGCCTATTTCTTTCATTTTTGGTGGTTTCCTTTTTGAGCCAGAAGCTTACTCCATCACTGAGGCTGGAATGCGATAGTATAATCATGGCTTGCTGCAGCCTTCAATGCTTGGGCTCAAGTGATCCTCCTGCCTCAGCCTCCTGAGTAGCTAGGCATGTGCCACCACACCACACCTAGCTAACTTTGTAAATTTTTGTAGAGATGGGGTCTTGCTGTGTTTCCCAAGCTGGTGTCAAAATTTAGGTCTCAAGCAATCCTCACATCTTGATCTCCCCAGGTCCTGAGATTACAGGTATGAGCCACCATGCCTGGACTTTTTTTTTAAACAACCAATAGAGTTTAAGATTATGGAATTAACATCTTGGTTCAGTGCTGGGTCCTCTGATCCCAAATAGCAATAGGCACACCATACTTTCTCTGCAAATAGCTGTTGACTTAATTAACCAAACTAATTAAAGGAGGAAAGTCATATGATTTTATACATATATAATTATGAATAAAGAATTTGATGAAATACCTTTGGCAGAAATTTCTAATATGAAAGTATGACTAAGTAAAATAGGATTTTAAAACCCTTTATAAATTTTAAGATGTTTGTCATAAACCAACAGAAACCATCACATTATTCTCCTTAATATCCACATAAGACAGAGATGTCGGAGGTTCCCTCTCTCAGGTTTGGACTGCCAACCCCCTGTCTCTGTATGGGGGAACTCCTTCCTTCTCCCTTCTCCCTTCTTTCTAGCCTGTCAAACTCTCCACCCCTTAAAACCATTCCATGTCTGTCCAGGTCATTTTATCTAAACCAGCGTGAGGACCAAGAACCCTGGTGTTCCTCCACTCATCAGAGCCGTATCATTTTGGTGCATTGGCCAGGAAAGGAAACTGACATGTTCACAAATATCAAGCAAAACAAGAGTTAACTAAGTGGACTGCACTCAAAAACTTTAAGCAACCTTTTTAACCTTTGCTTCGAATATTGCTGATCCTTGTTTTGTTTTTTCAGAGTCAAGGAAACTTATTTTAAACTATTTATGGCCTTTAATATTTGATTAAGGTATACTACTATAAACAAAATTTAGAGCAAGTTCATTTTTCTCTGCCTGGTTCCTCTAAAATTTGGAGACTACCTGTAAGTACTCTTAACTTATGACAATATAGTTGTTTGCATCAGTGCAATGAGAATCCGTTTTTCTTTGTAAACAGGACACAATTGGAAAAACTGGTTATTTTACCAAGGCTTTGACTGAAAGGATGTGTTTCTCTTTAAGGAATTAAGCTTGACATGTAGAGCCAATTAAAGCCTCTTGGAGAGCTGGCCTGATACCTTGTCTACACAGTCCTCCACAGGGCTCCTAACCTGTGGTTGGTAAAGAATGTCACTTTCTAACAGGTCTGGAAACTCTGAGTTTATCTTGGGACCTCAAGAGGAGAGGATCGCCCAAGTCACAGGTATTTGAGAATACAAACCTATGGCTGGGCTTGGCTTTATAGGTCTTATCTAAGATTCCTTGTGGAACAGAGTTTCATCAAAGCCAATCCAAAAGACCTATGTAGAAATAATCATTCTTGCTGCACTTCATGCAAATAATCAGGCCAAGTATAAGACTAAGTTCATTCATAATTAGTTTTTACCAAAAGTGAGAACTGGAGAGAAAGATTTTGCTCCAAAGCTTATATATTGGTCATTATCCTAGTCTTATTAATTGTTTTCAAGCTTTTTGCCTACATTTTAAACTAACCCTGCTTATTCCTGTTGGAAATGAAAGGTTGGAGCCACAAAGGAAGTGAGCATGTGAGTGAAAGATTTCTCAGCAAGGCAAATTTACTTCTGCAGAAGGGTGCCACTCACACCTGGCGTGGTTGCAAGAACGCACCGAACAAAGGAGGAGAGAAGTTTTTATCCCTAATGCAGCTGGTCCTTGCTCCTGTGTCTTATCCCTGTTGGCTGGGGTCAGACTGTACAATCTAAACTAATCCCGATTGACTATTTTAAACAGAAGAGGAGTGTGGGTTACAGTGGCAGGAAGGGCAGTTTCAGGGGGAAGAGCTGTTGTGGTGGGAGGGGCAGTTTACAGAGCAGGTAACTAGGAGCAAGAAAGTACAAGGTAATTGATCTTAAGAACAAAGAACAAGGAAGTCAACAAGCCAAACCTTTGAAGAGGAACTTACTGTATCTGACATTCCTGTGAATCAAGTGGTAATCATCTGTAGCTTGGATGAAAGAAAAAGGGATGGGTAATGTAAAAATCTGAATTAATATACTAGTTCTGGGCAATTATCCTGCAAATTCTGCCAGGTAATGAAAGTAAGTAGGGTACCCATAACCCAGAGGTTTCCTTGTTTGGAAAAATAAAAACAAAGCTTCATCGACTGCCAAAAGGAAACTCTGTATCTTGGCAAGTAAAATTTTAGATGGAAATTATCTACTACACCACACTTGTTGGAACTGCTGTCCTCACTCTACTATTTGCAATAGGGTTATACATGGTAGCACCTTCTAACTGAAATATTGGACAGAGTTTCCATTGCTGTTGTATTTTGCTTAATTATTATCCTTATAGCAGGAATAATAGTTACTGACAAAAACGAAGCATGAAAGTTTTACTCTCACTGAGTCTGCTAGGACTTTTTATTGCGTTTAGTGAGGATTAACACCTCTAGTAAAGTAGAGAAAAATCTACAGATGCTTAAAGATCAAATCAAAATTATTCACAGGCTCAGGGAAAATGCCAGCTTCAGCCCTGGGAAGCTACAATCCCTCTTTAATAAATTCCAGTCTTTTTTATGGAATCGGTTAACCCTTTTATTAAGCCCTTTCTTGCTTATATGTCTTGTATTGATATTTGGATGCTGTATACTCAATACTATAACTCAAATTGTTTCTTCTCACCTAGAAGCAATACAACTCCAAATGGTGCTGCAAACTGAACCACACATGGACCCGCCATTCTTTCAAGGACCCTTAGATCAACCCCAGGAGGAGCCCTAGCCTGCTGTTCCCCATTGGACACCCCTTTTCAGCAGAAAGTAGCCAGAAGGAGTCATTGCCCAAAACCCCCTAACAGCGGTTAGTGTGGCATCTCCGCAAGGGGGAATGTCGTAGGAGTTATTAAGAAATTATTTTAGGCAGATAGAGAGGAAAAGGCGTCCTTGGGAAGTTTTCACTTTTTAAAGCATCTCCGGAAGTTTCTGGTAAAGCCCCAGCTCTTAGAGCCAGGCTGGCAACCTTTGATATGCAAATGCAGGCCATTAAAAACTGGGTCCACCCAAACATGGTGATTCCTGAGGCCTCCTTGCCCTTGCCCCACATGTTCCTGGCAACGTGGCCACCCCCACATACGCCCGTGTGTAGAACATCATGGCATCTTGCATTTGCATATAAAAAGCTAGGGTGAGAGGGCCAGCTTTTTCATGGGCTGCGTGAATGACATGCCTAGTCAAACCAATCCCCTGAGCCCTATGCAAATTGGACACCTCTTCCAGCTTCTGCATATATACCTGGCTGATGTCCACCACACTTGGGGTTCCCTCTCAGCTTTGGAGCCTCCCTCCCTCTGTCTCGGTCAAGGGAGCTTCTTCCATCTACCTTCTCCCTTCTTTCTGGCCTATTAAACTCTCCACTCCTTAAAACAAAAAACAAAGAAACACAGAGATGTCTTCTTTAACCTCTGTTATTCAGTATTACTTTGCTATTGCTAACTATTGCAATACATTAATATATAGAAATGAGTTAGGGCCGGGTGCAATGGCTCATGCCTATAATCCCAGCACTTTGGGAGGCTGAGACAGGCAGATCACCTGAGGTCAGAGTTCAAGACCAGCCTGGTCAACATGGTGAAACCTTGTCTCTACTAAAAATACAAAAACTTAGCCAGCCGTGGTGGTGCATGCCTGTAATCCCAGCTACTCAGGAGGCTGAGACAGGAGAATCACTTGAACTCGGGAGGTGAAGGTTGCAGTGAGCCAAGATTGTGCCATTGCATTCCAGCCTGGGCAACAAGAGCAAAACTCCATTAAACAAACAAACAAATAAATAAATAAATAAGGAACACTGGAAGAAAAGATATTATTATTTTTAAACAATATCTTTTCATATCAAGAAAACCCAAGAGATTTGCCTTAAAAGTAGATAAATGGAATAGGATTATTTAATATTATGATATAAATTAAATATACATAAATCAATAGATAATGTTACACTAGCAATAACCAGGGAAATTGAAATGGAAAAAAGTAGAGTATTGCAAAAGGTTATGTTACAAGAATTAATTGTGTCAAGAAATATGTAAGATTTGTGGTAAGAAAACCATAAAGTGATAATTCAGAACATAAAACTAGACCTAATTTTTAAAAAGTATATAAACCTCTGGGATGGGAAGTATTAAAACATTTTGATCATTCTTCCCAAAGCCAAACAATATTTACGAAAAATTTTCATCTTAATCCTCCTTTCTATATTTTGCTATTTTTCAGGAGAAAGTATTAGGAAATTACTTTGGAGCTCTTAAAGCTAACTGCACAAATATTGTCAAGTAAAACGTGATAGACTGTAATAGGGAGAGAAGATTCTTTGCCTATTACTAAAATTTAAAACAATGCCATTATAAATGAACATGACACTACCTAGAAAAATTACACATCAATCAGTTGAACAGAATAGACTCCATCAACAGATAAAGCTAATAATAGAAAACTGCTATATGAGAAAGGTGACATTATACATTAGAAGAAAGGGATGAAACTAGTCAACAAGCAATTTTAGATTTGATGAGCCATTCATTAGCCACATAAGGATACAGAATTTATTTTTTTTTCCAGTGACTTCAAGCCAACAAGAATGAAGTAGCCAGGTGCAGTGGCTCACGCCTGTAATACCAGCACTTTGGGAGGCCGAAGCAGGCAGATCACCTGAGCTCAGGAGTTTGAAACTAGCCTGAGCAACATAGTGAAACCCCATGTCTACAAAAACTACAAAAATTAGCAGGGCATGATGTCTTGAGCCTTTAATTACAGCTCTCGGGAGGCTGAGGCCCAAGAGTCACTTCAGTCCGGGAGATGGAGGTTTTAGTGAGCCAAGATTGCACCATTGCACTCCAGCCTAGGTGACAGAGCAAGATCTTGTCTCAAAAAATAAAATGAAGTAAAATAAGAATGAAATTTTAAAAGGAATGAAGAAGGGTGCAGACATGGCCTGGCTTCCTTCTTGCCTAAGTGCTACTGACTTAGATGCCCCAGAATGTCTTTTAATAACGGGGTTCATCTCTCAAGCCGTGGTTCTGGGTGTGTCCTGGGTTGGCTGGAGGCAGGTAGAGGCCTAAGCACTGGTGGGAGAAAGCAGGTTTCCTGGGTCAGGGTTGGGGTTGTGTCCCCGAGGAGAGAGGAGTCCAGCCGACCCTCCTTGGCCTGAGCCTGGCCTCTTGGGGTGGCTGAGTCAGGCCCAGGGGTGAGAAAGTGGAGGGAGATCATGATAGGGCAGGGGGCTCTCAGAGGCCGGGAAGAGGGGAGGGTGGCCAGGGCCAGTCCAGGGGTCTTGTCCCTGCCCCTTCTCCAGGTATCAAAAAAGCCTTTGCACACAGCGCTTGTCCAATCCCTCCACCAGCCCCAAGGAGTCCCCAACCCTATCCCATCCACTATCTGGGGACAGGTCTGTCTTCAGCACGGGAGCTCAGCTCTGTCTTGGTGGAACTGATCCTCAGGGGAACTCTATCCATGGTTCAAGAAGGTTCTGTTGGACCAGGCATGGTGGTTCACGACTGTAATCCCAGCAATTTGGGAGGCCGAGGCAGGTGTATCACCTGAGGTCAGGAGTTCAAGACCAGCCTGGCCAACATGGTGAAACTCTGTCTCTACTAAAAATACAAAAATTAGCCAGGCATGGTGGTGGACACCTGTAATCCCAGCTACTTGGGAGGCAGAGACAGGAGAATTGCTCAACAGTGGGAGGTCGAAGTTGCAGTGAGCCGAGATCTTGCCATTGCACTCAAGCCTGGGGAACAAGAGTGAAACTCTGCCTCAAAAAAAAAGTACTGTTTTTCTGGCCAGTAAGTGCAAGATTCTGACCTCAGACAGACATTTGTTTATTTCTCTCATCCCACTTTCTAATCCAAACAAGACATGGTCCAAGGACCCACTGCTGGTCATGGCACAGGCTAGAGCAGAACCCAGGTCTCCTGAACTCCATTCCACGGGCCTCCAACTGCCCGGCTCCCGCCTCTGCCAGTCCAGCCCCTCTGGGAAGGAGAGACAAGCCTTAGTCACAGACACCCCTGGATGAGACCCAAATCTGACATTCCCAGGGCTCCTGGGTGGGGCTGGCAGAGCTCAACTCCTGGAATGTGAAACCCAGGGGCCTGGACCTTTCCCACTCTCAAAGCCTCTCCCATCACTTGCTCTTTTGTCCAGGAATAAATAGAATGACTCTTCCACCTGGCACCTGTGGGGTCTTAGTTTCTTCTTGCCTCAAGGAGCCCCTCCCAGAGGATAGCCAGGAATGTGGTGCCATACAGGCATGCAGGTGTGCGGGGGGAGAGGAGGGGTAGAAGCTCTCCAGTCTGGAAACCTCTCTTTGCTGGCTGACAAAGAGGCAGCATCATTTATTTGCTCCAAGTAGAATTATCAGATTTACGGGGGCTGATCTCTCTCTCCCTGCAAAGGGTCTTTGGTGACCAAAGACTGGATGGTATCAACCTAAAAGAATCAAAACCATCAGAATCTAATTTAAAGAGAGTTTATTGCAGCACAAATTTTGAGGATAGCACGCCCAGAAACACAAACTCCAAAGACTGGAGCTAGCACCCAGAACGGGGAACACATGGTTTCATTTCTGTAGGCAGAGAGGCCTGGCAAGGTGGCTCACACCTGTAATCCCAGGACTTTGGGAGGATAAGGAGGGAGGATCTCTTGAGCCCAAGAGTTCAAGACAAGCCTGAACAAGATGGTGAAACCCTGTCTCTACAAAAAAATACAAAAGTTTGCCTGGTAGTGCATGCCTGTGGTCCTAGTTCCTTGAGAGGCTGAGTTGGGGGGAGGGGGTCTCTTGAGTTTGGGAGTTTGAGGCTGCAGTAAGCTGTGATGGAGCCACCGTACTCCAGTCTGGGCTGACACTGAAGAAAGAGACACTGAGCAGGACAGAGATGGTCCAAGATGGAAGAGAGACCGGACATGGGCAGAAAGAACAGGAGAGTCAGGAGGAGAGGAACCAAAGGACCAAGGGACCGGCCAGGAGCCCATCTCCCCTGACAATTGTGGAGGACCAAGTTGGGGACTCTCAGGATCCATGATGCCAGGCAGAAGTCAGCAGCTCCACCACACAAGGCTGGAGACCCAGGCCTCGATGCTCAGTTGCCACTGCCTTGTGACAGCAATGCTGAAAGAGTGAGGTTTTTGAGAGGGAAATTATTGGAAATAGATGCTCGGTGCTGCAAAGAAAAATTAGCACTGAGACAAAGAATCTTCAGCAACGAGTTTTTACCTCCTGGATTGCAGGAAAGGTACCCTTGCTATCCATTGTGCCACGAGAGTACAATGAACAAAGGAAAACACAAATTCATCCCTTACTCATTTGGGTCGTCCTTACTGCTGTGTCTGATCTCTGTTGGCTGGAGCCAGACCTCATAATCTAAACTAAAACCCAGTTGGCTTACAACTTACAACTTTTCTAAACAGGTAAAAGCAGTGGAGAGTTGGGACGCAACCTGTGAGCACGTCCAGCACAGATATCTTGGTTAAAGTACAAGAACATAGAATGTACTATGTGCCTATAAGCATCGCATGTCTAACAGCTACATAGGATAGGGCTTAACAAAGAGTTATTAGCACACTTATGATTTGTTCTTTAACAAGAAAGGAACCTCAGAAAGGAACTCTTCTACTTCCCACAGAAATTAAAACAGAGAGAGGAAGAGAAACTAGTGGAGGAAAAAAGAGAGGTGGAGTGAATAGAGCGGGGAGGACAGTGACAGGGAGACACGGAGAGCAGGGACCCCACCCGGGGCAGAACAGGCATGCAGCCCATCTGCTTCCCTGCATAAACAATCCCAGGCAGGGGGCTGAGGCAATTGCTTGAACCCGGGAGACAGAGGTTGCAGTGAGCCAAGATAGTGCCACTGCACTCCAGCCTGGGTGACAGAGCGAAACTCCATCACAAAAAAAAAAAAAAAAACACAAAAGCAAAACTAGACCTAATTTTTTTTAAAAAAGTAAATAAACCTCTGGGACAGGAAGTATTAAAACATCTCATCTTACCTGCGACAAAGCCTGTCATCGAAGTCAGGGCTGAGGGGCACTTCTGGCTTTCATCTTCACCACGAGGGATGCCTCGGAGCTGAGGGACCAGGGACAGCACTGCTCAAAGCAGACTCTGAAAGTGCAGTTTCCACAACCCTGGGTCCTGCCCAAGGGCACAACGGCATCATCATAGCAACAGTGCTGCAGGGGGTCATAGAACTTGTCCCCACATCTCAGGTGCGGCTAGCACAGCATCAGGTAAGGACTCATGGGGGCCACTGGAGGAGACCGAGCTGGTGAGGTCCAGATGGGGGTAGCAGGTGGGTCCCAGCCTGGGTTCCCCTGGGAGCCACACTCCTTCCCCAGCTTCCCAATCCCTCCTGGGCTCACCTGGGGCTCTGTGTGAGCAGAGGAGCCTGAGGATGCAGAGACAGGCCAAGACAGCTGTGGGAGAGGGAAGGGGAGGAGGGGTGATTGGGAAGCCTTAGGCGATCCTTGGAAGCCCAACCGAGGGAGTTTCTGCCCTGAGTGAGGCTCTGGGAAGGGCCTAGAAGCCGACCTTGGGTGGGGGCCAGAAGCTGACCTTGCCCTGCGCCCCTGAATAGACACACTGGGCCCTGGGGAAAGAGAGGTGCCATACAGGATATGTGTTGTGGTAGATTTAATATCAGGTCCTTTGAGTGCCAGGAGAGGACAGATGCCCTCTCCACCCTCAGTCTCTCTGTAGTCAAGGGGTGCAGGCAGGACTCTTGGAAGAAATGGCCTTAGGGTTCAGGGCGTTGTGGTTGTTTCCTGGTTTTGGAGGAGTTCAGAGCTGGAGGCTCAGCTGGGGTCAGGCAGGGAAGAGGCTGCCCTGAGACTTGTGCTGTGCTGTGGGGGTGACCGGCAGCAACATTTAGAAAAAGATCAGGCTGGAATTGGAACCCGTGCTAGACAAGACGTTGGGCAGTAGTCTGGGGACGGAAACAGGGCTGTGGATGGGGCTGACCCAGGGGCTGTGGATAGAGAATTGCTGTGATGGAGCCATGTCTGGGGAGGAGGCTGGTCATGGGAACAGAAGAAGAGGTGAGGTATAGTTTGGGGTGGGGAGTGAGCCCCTGTGGTGGCTGAGATGGGAGACGGATTCAGGTGGAAATGAGATCTTGTCCTTACTCAGGATGTGGCCTTGGGAGCCATGGCTCCCGGGGGCTGCAGTGGAGCGAGCAGGTGATCAGCAGATCTCAGCAGCTCCTTGGCTCCTATATTCCTAGAGGAGCTCGTGATGTTGTGGTATGCCCTGCCTTCCTGCAGAGACATGCTGGGCCCTGGGGCGAGAGAAGTACCAGACAGGTTATGTGTCATAGTGGATTTGATGCCATATCCTTTGAGAGCCAGGAGAGGACTGATGCTCCCTGCACCCTCTGTCTCTCTCTTCTCCAGAATGGAGGCTTCTTTGGCAAACAGGAAATTGCAGGATGGTCCAGGGGTCATCCTCACCCTCCCACACTCACACATCCACAGTCTTACATCCCACCCTGTGAGTCTAGAGCTGAGACATGGACCGAGGGTTACTCTACGACCTGGTCCCCTTCTAGATGTGAATCATGCGAAGGCCCGGGCCAGCAGAAGTGTGAGGCCCTCCTCTGACGGAGGAGCCACATGGCGTCCAGACCCAGCGGGAGCTGAGTTGAGGATTCAGGAAAATCTCCCCAGTCAGCTCCAGAGGTGCCCATGGTGTGAGTTCAAGTGTCTCCCAGGTAGGGGCCAAAACATCTTCATCAGCTCGGCCCTCTGAAGTACATACATTTATTTAGACTCCTCTGTCTTTACATATATGTATATACATATAGCTAAAGACTATAGACAAAGAGATAGGTATTATTATCAGGATTTTTACCAGGATTACAACATTTTTCATACGTCGGCACATAGTTACAGCAATTTTCTTATAGCAATGAGCCACTCTGCCTGGGTCCAGCTATTTTTGACAATGGTGCAAAAGCAAATCAATGAAGGGAAGAGAACTTATTAACACATGGTGCCGAGCAATTGGACATCCATAGGGAAAAAAATAAAAAGAACATCAACCTCTCTCCTCCTTCACACCTTATATAAAAACTAACTCAGAATGGATCACAGACTGAAATGTAAGACATAAAACTACAAAAATTTTAGAAACGAACATACAAGAAGATCTTCAGGATCTAGGGCCAGGCAAGCAGTTCTTAGATTTGACATCTGAAGCAGTCCATAAAAGGAAAAACTGAGAGATTGGGTGTTATCCAAATGAAAAACTCTTGCTCAAAGAAAAACCCAGTTAGAAGGACAGATAGGCTGTAGTCTGGGAGAAAATATTTGCAAAGCACATATCTGACAAAGGACAATTCTCTAGAAAATGTGAAGAGCTATAAAAATAGCCAAAAAAAAAAAATCCATTTAAAAGATGGGCAAAAGGCCAGGTGTGGTGGCTCATGCCTGTAATCCCAGCCCTTTGAGAGGCTGAGACAGGTGGAGCACATGAGGTCAGGAGTTCGAGACCAGCCTGGCCAACATGGCGAAACTCAGTCTCTACTAGAAATAAAAAAATTAGCTAGGCATGGTGGCAGGTGCCTATAATCCCAGCTACTAGGGGGACTGAGGCAGGAGGATCACTTGAACCTGGGAGGCAGAGGTTGGAGTGAGCCAAGATCATGCCACTGCACTCCAGCCTGGGCAACAGAACGAGACTTCATCTCAAAAAAAAAAAAAAAGGACAAAAGGCATGAAGAGGATCTGGTGCCACAGGCACCACTAGAAGAGGATCTGGGATCACAGGCATGCACTACCAGGCTCATACCTGTAATCCCAGCAGTTTGTGAAGCCAAGGTGGGGGGATGGCTTGAGCCCAGGAGTTCGAGACCAGCCTGGGCAACATAGTGAGACCTTGTCTCTGTGAAGAAATAAAATGAAAATAAAAACTTTTAAAAGACATGAAGAGACATCTGAATGAGGAAGATCTACAGGTGACAAGTAGGCAAATAAAAAGATGTTCACCATCATTAGCCACTAGGGAAATGCAAATTAAATCAAAATGGCTAAAAATTTTGAAAACAGCAACACTCCCAAAAGCCGGCAAGGATGGAGAGAAACTGGATCATTTATACATTGCTCTGGAAAACAGTTTGGCAGTTTTTTAAAAAAACTAAACATTCAGGCTGGGTGCAGTGGCTCATGCCTGTAATCCCACTGTTTTGAGAGGCTGACAAGGGAGGATTGCTTGAACCAGGAGTTCGAGATTAGCTTGTGCAATGTAGTGAGACCCCCATCTCTACAAAAAAAAAAAAAAAAAAAAGGCAGGCCCCGTGGTGCAGGCCAAAAGTACTAGCACCGGGGGAGGCGGAGGCAGGAGGATCACTTGAGCCCAGAAGATTAAGGCTGCAGTGAGCCGAGATCACACCACTGCACTCCAGTCTGGGTGACAGAGCAAAAACCTGTCTAAAAAAAAAAAAAAAAAAAGTCCTGGGAGTCACAGATGGCCTGTTCATTCCCTGCCTGTCTGGGGATGGGACCAAAGGCATATTATTTGGGACAGATAGAAATCTCGTCAGTATATATGCTCATTTACAGGGACAATTAGTAGAAAAAGTAGTCGGAATTCGTAGAAGCTGTGGTCAAGGAGAGGGAGGGAAATAGAAAGAACTTTTTTTTTTTTTTTTTTTAAATAGAGACGGGGTTTCACCATGTTGCCCAGGCTGGTCTCAAACTCCTGGGCTCAAGTGATCTCTGGGTCTTCCAAAGCTCTGGGTTTACAGGCGTGAGCCACCCTGCTAGGCCGAAATAGGAATTTAAAATTGAATATGCCTCCCTCTACCACAGGAGGGAGCCATAATCCACGTTAATATTTCAGGAGCAGGACCCAGATGTGGGAGTCAAACCAGCTCTGATGTCTTGCCAGGCTGAGGATGTAATTTAGGGACATTTAGGAAATTCAACTGAAATTCATAGAATTACCTAAATGAACAGGTCTCTGAAGGATTTTCTTTCTCCAGTATGGTTTGCTTAATTTTGTGGCTTCAGACAGCTGCTAACATTGTTCAAGTTTGGAGGTACCAAATTTTCTGGCACCTTCAAAAAGATGAGTTTCCCTCTGGTGAAAACACTGTTACCTGCCCCCTTCACACTGCCTGGGTCAAGATACTGTGTTTTGTTTTTTGTTTTGAGATAGGGACTTGCTATGTTGGCTAGGCTGGTTTGAAACTCCTGGCCTCAAGCAATCCTCCTGCCATGGCCTCCAGACTGGAGTGCAGTGACATGATCTTGGCTCACTGCAACCCCTGCCTCCTGGGTTCAAGACATTCTTCTGCCTCAAGCTCCCGAGTAGCTAAGATTACAGGCATCTGCCACCACACAGGCCTGGCTAATTTTTGTATTTTTTTTTTTAGTAGAGACGTGGTTTCACCATGTTGGCCAGGCTGACCTCAAACTCTTGACCTCAAGTGATCTGCCTGCCTGGGCCTCTCAAAGTGCTAGGATTACAGGCATGAGCCACCCCGCTGGGTCCTGTTTCCCACCTTCTAACATCCCATACAGGGTTAGATTATATGTGGGAACTACCCATGGGACCATCCCCTGGTGGGCACCACCCCTTATAACAGAGAAATCTCCTAGTAGGTGTAGCTGACTGATGAACCCTTAACCTCTGCCTTCGAAATTATTGGAGCTCCCGCACTGATATGTGACTTTGCAGTAGAGGATCTGAGATATATATGTGTGTATATATACCTATATACATACATACATATACATACACACATATATGCATATACACACATATATATGTGTGTGTGTGCATATATATAATTTTATTTTTTTTTAGTGACATATATATCACTCTGTCTCTGTCGCCCATGCTCCAGTTCAGTGTGTGATCTCAGTTCACTGCAACCTCCCCCTCCTGGGTTCAAGCAATTCTCCTACCTCAGCCTTCCAAGTAGCTGGGATTACAGACGCGCACCACCACACCCAGTTAAATTTTGTGTTTTTAGTAGAGTAGTTCCTCTCCTCCTGACTCTCCTGTTCTTTCTGCCCATGTCCAGTCTCTCTCTCATCTCTGACTGTCTTTGTCCTGCTCAGTGTCTCTCTCATTAGTGTCAGCCCAGACTGGAGTACAGTGGCTCAATCATGGCTCACTGCAGCCTCAAACTCCCAGACTCAAGAGACACCCCCCGCCCCCTAAGCCTCCCAAGGAGCTGGGATCACAGGCATGCACTACCAGGCGAATTTTTGTATTTTTTTTTGTAGAGACAGGATTTCACCATCTTGTTCAGGCTGGTCTTGAACTCTTGGGCTCAAGCGATCCTCCCTCCTCATCCTCCCAAAGTCCTGGGATTACAGGTGTGAGCCACTTTGCCAGGCCTCTCTGCCTACAGAAATGAAACCCTACGTTCCCCATTCTGGGTGCTGGCTCCAGTCTTTGGAGTTGGTGTTTCCGGGCGTGCTACCCTCAAAATTTGTGCTGGAAGAAACCTTCTTTAAATTAGATTCTGGGGGTTTTGATTCTTTTAGGTTGATACCACCCAGACTTTGGTCACCAAAGACCCTTTGCAGAACCGCTGAGCCACTGGACTAGACTGGAGCTGGTGTCAGGGACAGCAGCCAGCCTCTCCTGCGGCGATGCCTTTGCTCTACAGCCGGAACACTGGGAGGGGGTGGTAGCTGCTAGTCTTCTAGGTTTGCCTTTTCTTGCATGGAACCTCTGCCATGAGTGAACTCAGGCAGGATCAATGAAGCCCAGTGTGCCTGATCTACTAAATTTGGCATACAACTTCCACGCTAGGAGGAGGGGCTGGATGGGAGAAGGAGCCCCGGTCCTGTAAGCCACAATTTCTAACTAATGTAGAACATCCACAACATGGAGATGGCAGGAAAAAAGATGCTGCCCTTTCTGGACTGATGTAGAGCAGCTGTAACATGGAGACAGCAGAATAAAAGATGCTAGTGTACTGCCCTTTCGGGACTGAATGCACTGCCCTAGGCTGGGCACTGGGGAGAGGTGGAGTCCCATTTTCTTGTCCATGACTGTCCAGAATAGAGCTTCAATTACACAGAATTGGCTGGGGATGTGGGGAGTAGGAGTAATTTGTGGCTTCAATGCCCTCAGACTCTGGCTGCTCTATACAGATTGAGTAGAATTTCTTGAATAAACATTTCTTCATTTGCTGTATGCCCTTAGGACAATTTCCTGATACTTAATTTGCTGTTTTTATATAAAAAAAATTTTCATCAGTTAACTGGTTGTTTTGCTGGGAGGAGGGCTCCCATGTTCTTCACATTGGCTTCTGGAAGTACTGCTTTATAGTTTGAAATCTTTTGCATTTAAGTCTATGATCCATTTCAAATTTAATTTTTACATTTGGTATGAGATAAGGCTCAACATACATCCCCCCATATAGATAGGTATTACAAGGACTAATCTTTTCCTGGTGAGTTGTAGTGGTACATTTGTCAGAAATCACTGATTGTCTATGTGTGAATCTGTATCTCAACTCTGTTTAATTCCATTGATAAATTTGTTTTCCTTGTGCAATACCACACTCTAATTCATTATAGTTTTATAAAAATTCCTAATCTGTTAATGTAAGTCCAAAGCTTTGTTTAGTTTCTTCAATATTGTATTGGCTATCTTACCATTTTCTGATAAATTTTTTAAAAATTTTTGTGCAACTAGAGTCAGGGTATCACTGTGTTGTTCAGGCTAGTCTTGAACTTCTGGGCCCAAGCGATTCTCCTACGTTGGCCCAAAGTGTTAGGATTACAGGTGTGAACCACCACCCCTGGCCATCATTTTCTGATAAAATTTAGAATCAGTTTGTTAACTTATACAAGACCTTGCTGTTATATTTATTGAATTTGCCTTGAATTTATAGGTCGATTTGGGGAACATTGACATCTTTATTACATGGAGTCTTCCAAAGCATAAACATGGTATGTTTCCCATTTATTTAGGTCTTCTTTAATATCTTTCAGCAGAGTTTTGCAGAGGTCTCTCACCTTCTTTAGATTTAATTCTAGGTATTTGTAATTTTTTATGTCATTGTAAATGGTAATGGAGGATTGGCTTCTATCTAGAGCCATAAAACAAACCTCAGCAAGTTCTAAAGTATTGAAATTTAACAGAGTATGTTCTCTGAACATAATTTGATCAAACTACAGATTACAGAAAGATCTGCAAACACTTGGAAGCTAAGCAACACAACTCTAAATAACTCATGGTTTAAAGATGAGTCTCGAAGTGTTGAGAAATGCTGAGTGTGTGATTGCTGAGAAATGCTGAGTGTATGATGGAATGTATTGTTTGCTAGGAAGAACGAAAGCAAGGAGAACCTAGCCACCCGCCCCCCCCACTAAGTAGAAAACTACTTGGGGTATTCTAAAGTGGCAGGATAATGTATAAATATCACACACCAGTTAAAACAATTCTTTAAGCACAGGACATCTGACTCTGCCCCCGTGACTCCCTCGTGGAGAATACTTTTTAGTTTGTCAGTGATCAGTAGTAAGCGGGCACCAGCTGCCTACTTGGTATATTTTGTGTTATAAGAAAATACGAAACATCTGTTAGTAATCATCACCTGGTTCAGAGAGAATAAAAGCAGGGGTCAGAGTCTGCTCGAGGCCCTCAGCCCGGAATGCTGTCAGCCCCTGAGGCTCTCAGCTTAGAAGGCTGTTGGCCCCCCAGATAGACCCACTTTGCTGTTTTATCCGTGTGTCTGCTTCTCAATTCCTTCAGCACTGCCTGGGTGGGGGTCTCTACAGTAGAGCTGGTTCTCGGTATCAAAGATTTTTAAAAATATATTTAACTTAATGAAATGACAATACAATATATCAAAATTTGTGAAAATATACAAAGCAATGCTAAGTGGGAAACTTATTGCACTAAATAGTTGTATAAGAAAAAAGAAAAAATCAGGCTGGGCACGGTGGCTCATGCCTGTAATCCCAGCACTTTGGGAAGCTGAGGCAGATGGATCACCTGAGGATGGCAGTTCGAGACCAGCATGGCCAACGTGGTGAAACCCCATCTCTACTAAAAATACAAAAATTAGCCAGGTATGGTGGCAGGTGCCTGTAATCCCAGCTACTCGGGAGGCTTATCAGGGGAATTGCTTGAACCCAGGTGGCAGAGGCTGCAGTGAGCTGAGATCATGCCACTGCACTCCAGCCCAGACCACAAGAGTAAAACTTTGTCAAAAAAAATTTTAAAAAAGAAAGAAAGGAAAAATCATTAATCTAAGCTCCCACATCAAGAACTTAGGAAAAAAATAAAAGAGCAAAATAAACCCAAAGCAAGGAGAAGGAAGGAAATAATAAAGAGGAGAAGAGGAGCCATGAAAATTGAAAACAGAAAAGCAGTATAGAAAATCAATGAAATAAAGAGTTAATTTTTTCAAAATATCAATGTATAAATTTTGGCAAAAGTATCAAAAACAAGACACATTATCAATATCAACGACACAGGAGATATCAATATAGGTTTTTCAGACACTAAAAGAATAATAATAGAAAACTAGGAATAACTCTACACAATTTAACAACTTAGATGAAATGGACCAACCATTTAAAAACACAAATGAGCACAACACACCTAATATGAAATACATCATTTTAATAGCCTTACAACTATTTAGGAAGTTGAGTTCAGTATTTAAAATACCTCTAAAAAGGAAATCTCCAAGCCCAGATGGTTGACTTGAGGATCTACCAAATGTTTAAAAGGAAATTAATATCAATTCTGCACAATCTCATTCAGAGAATAGAATAGGAAGGAATATGTCTCAATTTATTTTGTGAAATTAAATTACTCTACTACCAAAACCGTAAAGAGACAGACAAACACAGGGCATGGTGGCTCACGCCTGTAATCCCAGCACTTTGGGAGGCTGAGGTTCGAGGATCACCTGAGGTCAGGAATTCGAGACCAGCCTGACCAACATGGAAAAACCCCGTCTCTACTAAAAATACAAAATTAGCCAGGCCTGGTGGTGCATGCCTGTAATCCCAGCTACTCAGGAGTCTGAGGCAGGAGAATCACTTGAACCTGGGAGGTAGAGGTTGTGGTGAGCTGAGATCACAACATTGCACTCCAGCCTGGGCAACAGGAGTGAAACTCCATCTAAAAAAAAAAAAAAGACAACAATGACAACCAAGCAATAGAACTGTAGACGAGTATCCTTCATGCAAGAATCCTTGGCCAGGCTTGGTGGTTCATGCCTGTAATCCCAGCACTTTGAGAGGCCAAGGCAGGCAGGTCACCTGAGGTCAAGAGTTTGAGACCAGCCTGGTCAACATGGTGAAACCTCATCTCTACTGAAAATACAAAAAATTAGCTGGGCGTGGTGGTGCACACCTATAATCCCAGCTACTCAAGAGGCTGAGGCAGGAGAATCCCTTGAACTCAAGAGGCAGAGGTTGCAGTGAGTCGAGATTATGCCACTGCACTCCAACCTGGGCAACAGAGTGAGACTCCATCTTTAAAAAAAAGGAAAAAATTATTGACAAATATTTGCAAATGAAATTCAGCAATATAAAAAATAATTACATACCATGACTATGTAAGTTTTATTCTAGAATGTAGGCCTGGCAGAATATTTCAAAAATCACTATCAATGTAATGCACCATATTAACAGGCTAAAGAAGAAAAATGACATGATCACATCAATTGATGCTGAAGAAACAGCTAACAAAATTTAACACCCATTACGATAAAAGCTCTCAGAAAAATAGAAATGAGGGGAAGTTCGTTTAGGAGTCTAAGAACGTGGTGAAGTTTACCAGTTAAGCAAACGATGGAGCAGCTGTTAAAGATTAATCATGATTTAAATAAGGTGATTAGGAAGGAGGAAGGAAGCTGAGTAAGATTAGCAAGGAGAGAATACGGGTGCAGAATTGTAGAGACAGGGTTTCACCACGTTGGCCAGGCTGGTCTCAAACTCCTGACCTCAGGTAATCCACCCGCCTTGGCCTCCTAAAGTGCTGGAATTACAGGCGTGCACCACCGCTCCCAGCCTGACTTCTGATTCAAGAAGGCTTTCATAACACTTGTTTATCTACCTTAAATTCTTTGCTTAATCCTTATAATAACAGCCGGCTGATTTCCATTGTCCTTTGTCTCTCCATGTTTGGTAAGGCTCATTTAGCAAAACCATTGCCTTATTTAATTCAGTTCTACCTATCCTCCTCCTACATCTTTGAAGATACGGCTAGAGAAAAATACAAAAGCACACTGACTTGTAGTAAGGCAAGTTGTGGCAGGTGGGGGGTGCACAGCAGCATATTCAAGCTTATGTGCATGGCATTTGAGGTCGGGGCATGGAAAACCACTGAGGCACTGTGTGTATGTTATTTGTATGTGGGAATGAAACTCCTTGACCCTGAAAACAGGACAGGGAGTGGAGTGTGTTGTGTGATAAGGAACGCTGAAAACAGCCGCCTGAGAATGCAGTTTGAGTGTATACAAGGTCACAGGTACCTCAGTAACTCACCTCAAGTGACCATCTAGTGTATGCTTGTAGTTAATATAAGCCCTTTCAATTAAATACTTGGTGGATGGATGCTGGGGCAGACTCTCTCAGAAGAGCTACCCCTTAGCCCTGCTCAGCTGGAACTGTCTGAGTACTTCATTCTTGGCATTCACTGTGAGCTATAAGCTCTGCAAGTGGTGACCCCGATGTGATCGCCTTGAATTTATGCGTGAAGGAGAAGAGCTCATCAATTTTGGGGGAATCCTGGTAAGGGGCAGTCCTGACTCCCATCAGAAGGATGGGATACATGCGTAAAATATCAGGGGCTAGGTTATCATGGGTCAAGAAATGACCAAAGAGCAGAAAGTATTTTTTAAAACAGTGCGACAGCTACTTAAGGCTATCCAGTGCACTGTAGAACCTGGAGCTCTACACAAGCTTATGATCTTACTTTGGCAGGAATGCCCTTGGTTTCCTGATCAAGGAACCTTAGATTTAGGGTTATGGGAGCAGGTAGGTTGCTGCCTAAAAAGAGGATATGAGCAAGGTCATTTTACTAATGCTACTATTTTGACCACCTGGGCGCTAGTAGGCTCTGTGTTGTATCCTCTACCACCTGGTCATTCTCTAGCCTCTTACTGCCACTTGGAGTCTTCCTTCCTCTCAGGGTAAGGGCAGCAACAGGGACAGGCTATTAAAAAGAGAGGCTGCCCAAGGAGCCCTGAGCAGATGGGGAGAAACGGGCCATAGCCCTACTTTCCCAAACTCAATTCTAAGATATTCCAGGTAAAGCCTAATGCAGGAAAATGGCCAACACCTAAGGACATTTTTTAAAGTTTTTTGTTTTGTTTTTTCTTTTTTTTTTTTCACACTTAAGCTAACTCAATGCAGGTTTATGATCCTGGCCACTTGCAGTCACATTCTAATGACTTTCAAAGGCCAAAATATGGTTAAAATCACTTAAAATATCCATCTTTTCCATGCCTTAGTTTAACAGGTAGGCTTTATCTTTTGCCATTTCTGTATTTTATGTGCTATTTACCTGTCTCATAATCCCTCTAAACATATACGAAAAACTACAGACTTAATAGCTTCTCTTCTCATAAAGGGGTGCCAACGTTGCGTTCAATTATCAAGATATGACCCTGTTACTCTTTTCCTGCCGTTAAGCAAGGAACAAGTTCACACTCTCTTAGCTTGTGATCTTGACTGGCAGGTCGCAATGGCTGACTTTATTGGTATCAGCTTCCATTTACTAGCCTGTAAGCTCCTGAACACTTTACAAACTGTGCCTGTTAAATCTGTATCCATTGTTGTCTCTGAGCCCTTGCTTCCTACCACTACTGTCTTTACAGATGATTCAGAAAAAAACTTAAAGGACAGCTATAGTGTGGCAAAATGACGTGCAAAATTGGCAACACAAAATCCGGGAACATTTCAAAACTATGCAACAGGCAGAGTTAGGTGCCCTAATGTGGGTAACACCCCCCTTGGGCACCGAGGAAGGAGAACTGTGCAGACTCCAGGCACAATTAGTGCCTGAAGTATAACTCACTGCTTACTTATATCTAGCTTATATATATAATCATACTTAGTTTCATATAATCTTTCTATGTAATCATATAACAGATGTAGTCGGAGCTGTACTGACACATTTAGTGCTGATTTATAGAATCCTTCCATATAACCATATAGTAGTTTGTAGTAGGAGGAATGCCTAGAGCAGTCACAGAACAGAAGCAGTACATGGGAAAATAGCCAGACCAGGACAAGAACCAAAGACCCAGGAGGTGGAGTCCCTGCCTGAAAGGTCATACGCTGTATAGCAGGCTTGGAGCAAGAGCCTCTCCTCCTGATAAAGGAGTTGTAGTACCTTGCATCCAGTTCCTGTAGAAAGTAGGCCTCAGGCCTGAGATCCTGCAAATAACCAAGGGAGAAGAACCCCTCTGGTGTGACCAGTCACAGCGGCTGTGCACACTGTCAGTCTTTTCTCACTTCTGTAGTAGCTCAAATCATCCTCCCATAAATATCTTAAGAGAATAGCACAAGTCTGTCAGCTCCCACTGCATTGGCTTACAGTGTCTTTCTATTAGAAAACCTTTGAAATCTCCAGCC
Organism: Cacajao melanocephalus; assembly: GCA_963573385.1. NCBI lineage: Eukaryota > Metazoa > Chordata > Mammalia > Primates > Pitheciidae > Cacajao > Cacajao melanocephalus. The sequence continues at coordinate 26,224 of CAUYLG010013554.1, forward strand.
CCTAGATAAGAAGTGTTGTGCACAACACCTGTTGCACACAGCCCACCTGTTTGCCTCAGTGACCTAATGGGGGTGGATCCCTTTTCTGTACACGACCCTCTACTACTGCTCACGGCACGGCTCCCTACTGCACACGGCCCACCTCTCTGCCCAGGTGACATAATGGGGTGGGCTCCTCGCTTATGACTCACGTGATTATGTATGCCCTATCACTAAGCCTATAGATGATGACCTCACTTACGACCCTTCCCCCTGCTTTTACCTAATAAATACAGATGCTTCTGGGCATTTGGGGCCTCACCAATCTCCTCTCGTAGGTTACATCTCCCCACCTCCACTGCCAAGTCCAGCTGCTCTTCACCAGTTCTTCAGTGTCCTGTCTCTTTAGTTCTTGGATCCTGCACTTCAGCACAGCGTAAGGGATACCCCGCGACCCTGTGGGGCCAACAGCCCTACATCTGGTGCCCAACTTGTGGGTTCCTTATTGCTGTGTCTCAGCCTAGCTGTTGGAGTTTCTTCAATGAACAAATTCAGCGCAGGATCCCTGGGTGTCTGGTAAGAAAGGTGGTTTTATTCCTTGTAACACTCACAGATATCTTGGGGTAACTATGGGACAAGCCGGCTCCAAGTATGCCTCCTATCTTTCTTTCCTTAAAACTCTTCTAAGACATGGGGGAGTGTCCGTCCCTTCAGACAAGCTTGTTCAGCTCTTTGAATTAGTAGAATCTCTATGCCTGTGGTTTCCAGCTGACGGCTCTCTGGAATTAAAGGACTGGAATAATATAGGTAATCTACTTAAAATAGCTAGAAAGGCGGGGAATGCTGCAGCTCCCTCAGCCCTAGCAACTTGGGCCACGGTTCAAATGGTGCTTGAAATTTGCCATCAGATGACTTTATTATGGATGATTTTCCTTTACTTTCTGCATAAGAAGTTGAAGAGGTCTTAACTAGCCTCTCTGACTCTCCATCGCCTTAACCTGCTACTCAGTCTGACACTCCTACCTCTCCTACCTCTCCCATTGCTGCCGCTCAGTTGCCTCCATGCTTTTTTGATCTTATTGCTGAACTACAACCCCCTATTTATTCTCCTTCTTCTCCTGTGACTTCTTTGGCGCCTACAATGGTTGTAGCCGTTCCCAATAATGTGATGTATCAACAACCGAGAAAGTCGGTTCCCCAGGAACAAAACTCGGTCCAAAAGGACACCCACAGATATGAGGAAATGCATCTGCACTTTCCTGTCTCTCCTTCTGCCCCTCCTTTTCCACCTACCGGCCCGGGCCAGAGCGCCCCCCAAAACTCTCCTTTTCCACCTGCTGGCACATATCAGAGCGCCGCCAAAACCTGTCAAGGTGCGGAATTGAGCACCCCCAAATGCTGTCATGGTGTGGAGTTGAGCACCCCTAAATGCTGTCATAGTGCAGAGTTAAGCACCCCTAAATGCTGTCACGGTGCGGAGTTGAGCACCCCCAAAATCTGTCACGGTGTGGAGTTGATCACTAAATGCTGTCACAGTGTGGAGTTGAGCACCCCCATAATCTGTTATGGTGCGGAGTTGAGCACTTCCAAATGCTGTCACGGTGTGGTGTTGAGCACCCCCAGATGCTATCATGGTGTGGAGATGATCGCCCCTAAAAGCTGTCACGGCGCAGAGATGTGCGCCCCCACTGGCTCCCTCAGCATTAATCCCGGCACCCCCAATATTTCTTCTCACTCTTCTCATACTGTGCAGTCCTGCTTTGTTTCTCAAATCACTACAGGGGATCTTATTAAAACTACCCAGGCTTATCCGGTTATAGTTCGCCCTCCATTACAGGGAAATAATATAACGCCAGCAGTCAATAATAAACCTGCCCCCCATTCCCCCCCTCCACCACTTCCTAATGCTGATGTGCCTGCCGGTAACGGGAAGGACCAGCCTCAGCCAGCAGTGCCCGTACAACCTCCACCATTCCACAGCCCCCAGGGGCTGCTTTGCCGGCTCAGCCTCGGGTCCCACCCCAACAACGGCTGCTGGCTTTCGCAGTCATCCTTAAACCTGACCCTTTAATCCTAATCAAACCTTAGTACATCCTGTTACTTGGCAAATCTTTACGCTTCCTTTTCTTAAGGACTTTGAAAAATCTGATCAGCAGTATGGAACGAATTCCCCTGTTGTCCGTGCCTCCGTAAAACCTATTGCAAAAGGGCTGATTCCTAACGACTAGGAAACGCTTCCGCAGTCAGGACTCTCACTCCCAAAATTTACAGTTTAAATGGCAAATGCTTCCCAACTTCTGAGCAGTTAACAGAGTCATTCAGCCCATGGAAACTTTACAACCAGGCCTCCCTCCCGCCTTGATGATACCAAAATCCTGGCCTTTACTTATTATTGACTTAAAGGATTGCTTTTTCGACATTCTTCTGGCTTCGCAGGACTGTCATGAATTTGCCTTCACAATCACAACCAGATGAAGTGTTTGCTGAGAGCAAATAGGTTATGGAATGGATAGTGAAAGACTTTTTTTTTCGGGTAGAGTTTTGCTATGTTGCTCGGGCTGGTCTTGAACTCTTGAACTCAAGTTAGCCTCCTACCTCAGCCACCTGAGTAGCTGGAATTTCAGGAATGTGCCACTGTGTCTGGCTTGAAAGAAGAAATTTTTAAATGCCAGCTTTAGCCTCAAGGCCAGTTGCTGAAACGAGGACTAAGTTAGACTTTTTTTTTTTTTTTTTTTTTTTTGAGACAGAGTCTCACTGTTTTGCCAGGCTGGAGTGCAGTGACACGATCCCGGCTCACTGCAACTTCCGTTTTCCGGTTTCAAGCAATTCTCCTGCCTCAGCCTCCCCAGTAGCTGGGACTACAGGCATGCACCACCACGCCCAGCTAATTTTTTGTACTTTTAGTAGAGACAGGGTTTCACCATGTTGGCCAGGATGGTCTCGATCTCTTGACCTCATGATCCGCCCGCCTCGCCCTCCTCGGCCTCCCAAAGTGCTGGGATTACAGGCGTGAGCCACCGCGCCCGGCCTAAGTTAGACTTTTATATAATATTCCTCCCTTTGATGTGAATATATTTTCTTTTTCTTTTTCAGAAATGGTCTCAGTCTGTCATGTAGACTGGAGTGCAGTGGCACAATCTCGGCTCACTGCAACCTTTACCTGCCAGGCACAAGTGATCCTCCTGCCTCAGCCCCCTGAGTAGCTGGGACTACAGGTGTATACCACCATGCCTGGCTAATTTTTGTATTTTTGGTAGAGATGGGATTTCACCAGGTTGCCCAGGTTGGTCTCAAACTCCTGGACTCAAGTGATTCTTCTTCCTCGGACCCTACAGTGCTGGGATTAGACGCATGAGCCAACATGCCCAACCAATGTGAATATATTTTCTACATTAACTGATTCCTTTGCTGTTTGTCTCAGTGCCTTCATACTCCTCTATGTAATATTAGTTTATATTGGCTGATCCTTGGTATTTACGGTATGAAATGGTAAGAGAGGCTGTTAATCATCTGGGAGACGGACAATGCATTTTCAAACCTCTCTTCTGTAGAGAAGATTAAAGGTCTTTGGGTCATAAAACTAATAGTTGCATCACATTAGGTGGAAAATAGTATTGCTGCCAGCTTTACTTGGAAGTTGAGAAAGTCTACAATGTCAATAGAAGCTTATTTTTGAATGGGGTGAACTATGCTAGACCTTCTATTGTCAACTTGTCCCCAATACTCTCCCTTCTGGGCCCCATATTTAAAATCACTTGAATATGGGGCAAGTGATTTTCCAGATCAGGTGGGCCAGGTGCAGTGGCTCACACCTGTAATCCTCGCACTTTGGGAGGCTAAGGCGGGTGGATCACCTGAGGTCAGGAGTTTGAGACCAGCCTGACCAAGATGGCAAAATGCTGTCTCTACTAAAAATACAAAAATTACCTGGACGTGGTTGTGGGTGCCTGGAATCCCAGCTACTCGAGAGGCTGAGGCAGGAGCATCGCTTGAACCCAGGAGGCAAATGGAGGTTGCAGTGAGCCAAGATCGTGCCATTACACTCCAGCCTGGGTAACAAAGCAAGACTTCATCTCAAAATAAAAATAAATAAATAATAAAAATCCATACAGAAAAATAAACAATAAATGAATGTTTAAATGAATTATGTTCATGGAATCTCTCCCCA
>CAUYLG010013557.1:0-16416 GCA_963573385.1 Cacajao melanocephalus
AATGCCTAGGTATTATCCTACTGAAGATGTGCCTTGAAAGCTGTTGAGCCATGGCAAAAAACCCTTTAGTCAGCACGTGAGAAAACTGCGAGCCAGCATCACCCCCGGACCACTCTGATCATCCTCACTGGAGCCACGGGGGCGAGAGGGTGCTTTTCCTGAAGCAGCTGGCTGGTGGCTTGTTACTTTTGACTGGACCTCTGGTCCTCAATCAAGTTCCTCTACAAAGAACACACCAGAAATGTGTCATTGCTGCCTCAACTAAAATTGATATCAGCAATGCAAAAATCCCCAAACATCTTACTGATGCTTATTTCAAGAAGCAGCAGCTGCGGAAGCCCAGACACCAGGAAGGTGAGATCTCCGACACAGAAAAAGAGAAATACGAGATTACAGAGCAGTGCAAGATTGATGAGAAAGCCGTGGGCTCACAAATTTTACCAAAAATCAAAGCTATTCCCCAGCTCCAGGGCTACCTGCGATCTTTGTTTGCCCTGATGAATGGAATTTATCCTCACAAATTGGTGTTCTAAATGTCTTAAGAACCGAATTAAATAGCTGACTACCAAAAAAAAAAAAAAGAAAAAGAAAAAAAAAAAGATATTAATCCCAAAAAACCTATCAAACTTGTTAATTAAAATTGCCAAATATTTCTAATCTTGTTCAGTCAGGCATTACCCACGTAAGGTACTGTAATACTAATTCAAGGTACTTAATGCTACTTTGTGACTATTTTATTAGCGTAATTAATTACACATATAGTAATTGCTTGCTCTTACTATAAAAATAATCCATGCTTATAAGAAAATCAAACAAGGCAGGACATAAAGTAGAAATTAAAAGTCCCACCCTGCCCAGTTACTCTTGCCATTGGTAACAGTTGCATGCTCATCTTATGCAGCAGACTTCCTGAGAGCACAGAGACAAATTTAGTCAAAGCTGGATTTCTTACTGCTGCTGCTACTTTTGACTCAGCAAGTGACCCTGAGCATGTAGAGAACAGAACATTTGTTCATCATAGTAATTCATTCATTCATTGTTTATTCATTAACTCAACAACTGTCTATGTGCAGAATATCTCCTGTTGCTGCAGTGTTATCCTTGGAGATTCGTCTGGAAGCATATAGGTAACTTTGCTCTAGAAAATACTTTTTTAAATAATAACATTACCAAAAACATTTATGTGATAATTACTACGTACCCAGCACTAGGTTAAACACTTTCCATTGGGTATTTTATTTAATATTCACACCAACCCTATGGAATAGGGACTATTATTATGCCCCTATTCTAGCTGGGGAAATGAGGACCTGCAGAGGTGTACTGCCTTACTCAAACCACGGTCACTCTGCTGGTAAACCCAGAACAACCCAGAGCCACCTCACTCCAAAGCCTGTCCTCCCAGCCACAGAGCTATATTGCTCCTCAATGTAAGTTTCCAGTAAATAGAGAATTAAGTCTTACCAGTTATTAATATGTGCTCACACACTTCAAGTGCTCAGTAGCCATTTGTGACTGGTGAGTACGTTATTACACGGCCTGATATAGAGCATTTCCATCATCTTAGAAATTTCTATTGGTCAACACTGGTCTAGATATAAACTCACAGAGCAAGAGATAAACTCACAGAGCAAGATATAAACTTATACATTGGGTGTAAGCAGGTAATTAACCTGATGAAAAAAGAGAAATAATGAAAGTAGACAATTTGAAAATAAGAAAAGGGATTTAACAATCTGTATTTATTGGAGAAGAAGAGTTCAAGAAATACTAAATGGGTAAGAGACAGTAACTATATAATATTATTGAATTATTATTGAGAGAAAATTATTTGTAGTTGTAAATATGTTATTGGTTGTTACACATATTGAAGTTGGAAGTTAGATGAAATCAGTAATATAAGTGAAAAAAACAATTTTCCAACTCCAGAAACCACCCCAGTACCTTAAGGAGACAAGGAAGACTAAGTTGAGATGAGATCCAAAGTCTGAGAATCAAGGAAAGAAAGCTCTCAGAAGAGATGATATTTTAAAAAACACACAAATTAAAACAAGCCTAATGATGTGATAATGGGACAGAGAAATGAAAGAAGGAAATTTGCTGTAAGGAAGCTGTAGAAATGAATGAGATTGTATTTCATAAGTGAGACTTCAGTACAGCGTGCTGCTGGTTACTTGGTTTGATGTGTTATGAATACTGCAAATATGTTATAAAATGAATTACGGAGTATAAAATGTATTTTGTTCATTTTTGCACAGTTGCCATATGGAAACATCTGAGATTAATAAAACACTGTTTCTGCCCTCTAGGAACTTAAAATCTAGAGTGAGACAGGCAACTGCAAAGACTCTCTTTCACTCAGCTCTTCTGTCAGACATGAGGCTGTGACCTTCACACAAATATGTGCCATGCTCACACTGTCTCTGCCCAGTAGGCACAGAAACTCTTTGACTCACCAGTACGACATGTTCCTAGAGGTTGTGCTAAGTCCATTTATGCAAAAGTACAAAATGACTTTATTCAAGCTATCATTAACATCTTGCCGTGAGTTACTTCTGTATTATTACCTAGATTTATGAACTCTCGTAGGTGCTGATAAACAAGTCTAGTGTTAAAAACACTGCCAAGTGGAAGAAGTTGAAAGTGTAACTAGAGGAACCTCTCTATTGTTGAACTATTTTACCAATGAGAATGCTGAGGCTCAGTTTCAGCTGCCTAAGGTCAGGCGGTCAGCAAGTGCAGAAGCCGGCATGAAGCCCTGGGTTTGCGTGCCTGCAGAGTTCCTCATGTGAACTACGTCATATAGCCTCTTATCAACTGCATCACAAGACAGAACGGATGAAGAAGGCAGTGTTGTCCAGTGGAAAGAGCAGAAGTTTTAACCCCTATTTACGATGCGTTCCCCTAGAAGCAGACCCTGAAGAAAGGATATGTTCACGGATTATTTGGAAAGTGATTCCAGGAAGCACTGTCAGATGAGCCGAAGAAGTGAGACAGAGAGAGGACACGCATACAAGGTGTGTTAATGAAAACGCCAATTCTGTAACTTGGAATAAATCCTACTGGGACATTTGAGAACTTGTGGAGACCAGTTATCAGAACTATCCACACAAAAGAGGAAGTGAGATATTTCCACTCCAACTCCTGCCTTTATTGGCTAAGGTCTACTCTCAAGGCCAGAGCTCCAATCTTTCCTGGACTGCCCCAGGCACGGGCCAAATGACCGGCCCAGGCAGAGAGTCTCAGGGGCTTCAAGTCAGAAGCCTTTGAAACAGAAAGGCTAGTGTGAGAACAGTGAATGCCAAGAGGATGTACGCAGGGCATGGACAGCGTCTCTGCAACCTTGGGCAGACCTCAATAAGCTTGAATTATAGCTCTGCTGATACACGCTTTATGACTTTGGGCAAACCAGGGTCCCAACAACCCCTACACATTGGAGTTGGTGGTTATAACTGCTATATGTCTTAATCTAGAGTGGTTCTCCATCTCTTTTTTTCCCATAAATTTGACTTTTGGCAGAAAGTAGAGCAATTTTCTGATAGGAGGTCCCATTTCATATTTGGGTCTGATTTTTTCTTCTTCAAATTGTATTTCAGCATAATCTTCTATTGTCCATATTCCCTGAAAACTGGTTGTTGGATCTAAAGACTTGACTAGATCCAGGCTATTTCGGCAAGAACTCTTCATAGAAGGTGTTCTGTGCCTCATGTCATGTCACATGAAGAAGCTCAGCACTCAGGCCATTCCATCATCAGCTATGCTCAGATTCATCAGTGGGGTGAGGTGGTTACAACCAGCTCACTCTGAGACTCAGATTCTTTATTTGCAATGATGTATAAAAATAACCATATTGCTGGATTCCTATGACAATTAAATAGTATAATCAAAGCACCTAATGCAGTCCCTGAATTGAGTAAGGGCTACATTCATGACAAGTATACGACATCTGGATAAATTCAAAGGGAGAAGACAAGAAGTAACTTCATTTGAATGTACCTTGGATGTAAAGACATAATTGTAAAGTGAGTTTACAAACAGATGAGGGCCAGGCGCGGTGGCTCACGCCTGCAATCTCAGCACTTTGGGAGGCCGTCACCTGAGGTCTGGAGTTTGAGACCAGCCTGATCAACATGGAGAAACCCCATCTCTTCTAAAAATACAAAATTAGCCAGGCGTGGTGGCACGTGCCTGTAATCCCAGCTACTCAGGAGGCTGAGGCAGGAGAATCACTTGAACCCGGGAGGCGGAGGTTGTGGTGAGCCGAGATTGTGCCACTGTACTCCAGCCTGGGCAGCAAGTACGAAACTCCATGTCAAAAAAAAAAAAAAGTACAGACGAGGAAGAATTGCTTTCTGGTATGAGTTATAAAGGAGAATAAAAATACATAGTATTAAGCCCAAATAACAGCATGAATTGGGAAAGTTATAAAAGTCAAAGTGGGAAAGTTGTGATAAGGAGAGATTGTTGGAGGAGTGGACACCATATTAAGCAGATGGGATTTCATTCTGTAGATGACGGTGAGGTAGAAGGTGGAGCTCGAACTCTGGACTGGACTGAAGACTGAAACAGGGAAGAAGTGAAAGTATCTCCCCATAAGACATGCCCACCCCTGCCACGTCAGTTTACCATTGCCATGGCAACACCTGAAATTACCACCCCTTTCCATGACAATGACCTGGATGTTTCCACCCTGTTTCTAAAAAAGTCTGCATAATCTACCCCAAGCCTGTAATTAAAGGTAGGCATAAATATGACTGCACAGCTGCTCCTGAGCTGGGCCCTGCTTATAGAGCAAGCCGGTTCCACAAGAAGCAGTACTTCTGCAGTGGCTGCACACTGCCACTTCGGTAAAGGTGGCCGTTAACATCACCAGTTCGCCCTTCAATACTTTCCTGGGTGAAGCCAAGCCCCTCCCAGATGAAGTCCCAATCTGGGGGCTCGCCTGCCCTGTATCAGTGGAAAGCCATCAAAGGTGGAATTTTGTTTTGTCTTAGGAATCATTTGACTTTTTTTGTGTATTTTTTTTAGGAATGCTATATAAAGGTGCCAGAGATCTTTGTTTTCCCTTCAAGATCCTCTCTCACCCTTCTCTAACTGGTTTCCTGCCCCAAGAACCTGCAACCCATCAACAGCTTTTTTGTTCTCTGGCTTCTGTGTGGTTTTGACCACTGGGGAGCCCCAGCAGTGCTGGAGAAAGGAGAGTGAGGTGAGGGCACTTCCTCTACATCCTGCCTTGCAGGGTTGCTTCAAGATAGTTCTTTCTCCCTAACCAAGAAAACAGTCCTGAAGTTGTGTTCTTCATGGGACCCTCTCATTGCAGATTATAGTAATGAGTCTTTTTCAGGCCAAGGAGTTTCCCTGTTAGCAGCCTAGGGAACTCCAAAATTACAGCTTAAGACTTCCTTATACCCTGTACAATACCTTTGTGCATAGTCCTTTTATTAATCTCTCCTTGAATTATCTTCATTTGAGTTGTCATACATTTCCCACTATATTTATTAATAGTACCAAAATTGGCCTCAGGAAATAGACACTCAAAAGAAGATTCAGTAATCGCTTTGCTTATTTATTTTAGGATCTTAGAGGAATGAAAGTTTAGATTATCCTATCAGGAGAGAATTCCTGTCCAACCATAGTGCTGACAAAAGGAAGGAAGAACACAGAGATAGGAGGTATGGTAGAAAAAGGAATCTGATTACCACATCATGTTCCGTGTCCAGCTACAGAGATGGGGATGGTATCCGCTACTGTTCCTGTTGTTTTTCCTTTTCACCTCTGCTACCTTACGTGGAGAACTCAGTGATCATTAACCTTTTTACTTCAGCCACAGCTGTCACTCAACTGACGTTACCCTATTATGATTCAGTAGCTGATGGAACTTCATGTCTCCCCTGTGATGGAGACACAGACCTTTCCTGCAAACAAAGTCAGATGCTAAGGGGCCAGGAGTGATGGTGCCAGATGCCTTGTTTACCCCTCTGGATCCCAGGATGCTATTCTCTGTGGATTACATCAGTTAGCTCCTTTGCCTCCTGGTCTGCTTGAGTTCCTACAGGGTCCCAGCAGGAGGTCTGAGGGAGGGATGAGAATGAGGTGACGGCATTTACCCCCCTACTCCTACCTGGAAGTTCCCTCTGGCTAGCCGCATCCCACATTCAGGAGACACAGTTCCTATAACAGAGCATCTCTCCACAAGACCCTCTATTTTCAGGTTCTTTTGACAATTCACTTTCCGCTTCATGCCTAAGGATGGGTAACAGCCCCACTGTATTCCTTTTCCTTTTGCTCACCCGCACACACTGTATAAACGGCCCCTTTGCTAAACCCTCTTTGATTTATCCTATTTTTAATGTTCCACGTTTTCCCCACTGGGCCTTGCTTGAAGTAGTAACCGTAGAGTTTATGTGACAGCTATATTGTAGAATATGGGAATTTAGAAGGAGAAGGACTGGTTTGGGGTCCTTTCTCTTTCAGCAAGTGTTAACCGACTGCCTGCCTTGGGTCTTGTGCCAAGCAGCATTCTACAGCAGTGAAGAAGAGAGGCAGAGTCCTTGCCCTCAAGCAATTATTTCATTATGGGAGACAAATAATAAGCAAGTGAACAAATAAATGTGGTAACTTCAGGTTATAACCTGAGCTTTTAAGGAGACACACAGCATGATGAGATGGAGAGTGAGTGAGTTGAGCCTATTTCAGATAGGTTGGTCCAAAAAGGCCTCACTGAGCAGATGACAGAAAAGACCTTGAGAAGGTGAAATCCACAGTATTGATTATTGATTAAATGCAGAAAATAAAGGAGAAAAGAGGATAGAAGGTTATCCCAAGATTTCTGTCTGTGTAACTGCAAGAAAATGGCACCACCTATATTTAAAACAGATATGAAATAGGTCTGTTTTCTGGGAGGGGTTGCATACTACAAATTTGTTCTCCTCCCTCTTTTTGTAAATAAAACGTTATTGAAATGCATCCACACTCATATGTTTACATATTGTCTCTGGTTACTTTCACCCTACAACGGCAGAGTTGTGTAATTTCAACATTGTACGGCCAGATAAGTTGAGAATACTATGTGGCCCTTTACAGAGAAGTTTACTGACTTCTTCTCTATGACATGTTGACATAGCATCATTATTTATAAGAAACTGAGGAACAGTCAATTTCTCTAAGAATTTTCTAGCAGATAGAGTAATGGTCTCTTTAACTAAACTTTTGTGCCCTTGAGTGGGTTGGAGGAAAATTCACACTCAAGCTTAATCAGTAAATGGGGAATGGGATAATCCCACTTTCTCATTTCTCAGATAAACTTGCCCAGAACTCTATTAGAGACAATCACAGGTAATGATAGTGCATATTTCAAAATTGCTGGACGAATCCATTTTTAACATTCTCACCACACACATACACACAAAATGATGCTGGTGAGGTGATGCATGCATTAATTAGCTGTATCAAATCTTTCTATAATGCATACATAGATCAAAACATTCAACTGGACCCCATAAATACACATAATTAAAAATAAATATTTAAAAATTTAAATATATATTCCAAAAAAGAAAAAAAAAAAACAAGAAATAAAGAAATTCCCATGTGCATGATGAAGCAACGGGTACAAAAGAAAGCTCCACCCACTGGCGCTGGGCGGAACCCCTCCTTGTGAATTCCGCAGCCACACAACTTGCAGTTCTCTGCCTACTGCGTATTTCTCGGGTCCCCACCCCCTTGTACTGTTGATTCTAGCTGCTAATAACACCTAATCCACCCAACAACATCTGCATCAGAGATGACTGGGATCAGAGAACCCTCCCGCACCACCCACTCTTCTGCCTCTGAAGAAGCCTCTCCCACTGTCTGCAAGCTAAGACTTGCTTGAGGCCTTCCACTCCCAGAGAAGGAGCCAAAGTTTTCCCTCCATCGCTCACAGTTGCAGGCAAATCTGTTGATCCACTTTGACATCTACAAAGTAACTTCTTGCAAAAATGATTAACATGAGTCCCAAGGACACCTGATGTTTGAAATAATGTATTTTATTTCAAATAAGACTGTATCCACAGATTATCCCTGCTCCTATTTTAAGATTGGAATCTAATAAACAGCACAGACTGCTCTACCATCATTTGCTGTGTTACCATTTGTTTGTATATATTTTTCTGTTACTATTTTTGGCTCCGCTTTTAGCCACAGGATTGAGTCTGAAAGCAGGCAGATATGGACTCAAGAAAGATAAATTATGGCTTAAATTTGTTCTCAAAGGAAAAAGAGCAAAACAATCTTCTCCTATTTAAAGAGCACTCAGATCTGGCTAACTAATTGCCAATTTTGAGCAACCTAAAAAACAGGACAAATTTATAGGTGTCTAGTCGTAATGTTCTATGAACATACAAATGTCCTATGAACAAATGAGGTATAAACCCTCATTTGGCTCATCTTAAATTCATAAATTCAGAGCAAAATAGCTATAGAGTTTGGGGGTCAGAAGAAAGAACGCTGGACACAGATATTAAATGATCTGGGCATGAACTTAAGCTCTGCCCATGAACTTAAGCTCTGCCCTTTCCTCTGTTCAACTCCAGCCAAGTCACTTAATCTCTGTAGCATGAAGTTTCCTATTTGGAAAAGAAAGTCAACGAAGTATCTTCCAGTACTAAAAATCTGTGAGTCACCATCTGTTCTAGTTTAATCCCTCGCTTTATAAATGCAGAAACTGACACACAAAGTCGAACTCTAAGGAAGCTAGTTTGGGATCAGTCTTTTGATATTATGCTTTAAATTAACTATGAGTATGTGTTTCCTGAAGAGCCCAACAACACCCCTGGCCCTGGGCCTGTCTCCGTGTGAATTTCTGCATCCTTCTGTAATTAGAATTTCTGTTCTTGGGACAGAAGGAACCATAGTGATCATACAGTGGCACCCTACTCTATTTACAAACGAGAACTTGCAAGAATTACCAACTGGAACATCAGAGCTGGGGGCACAGCTCAGTGTCTCAAACATCTAAGGGCCCGAGCTATGCTGCGGCTTGTATTGGCTTTCACATCAAGTGATATTTCTTACGTTTTCTTAGTAACGAATGATTTACGAAGAAAGCCAGTGATTAAACGTCATTCCTGTGTTTTCTCTAATTAAAAATCATTTTCTGGGAGTCACCCAGTGCTTAGCATAATGACTTTATTGTGGCATTAATTTTACTGTGGAAATAAGGATTACACCAATTTCCTGAGCCTCAAAAGCCATGGAATGGAAAATTCTGCTTGTGGAAGCACATGTCTGTTGGATAATTCTAAAGTAAAACTGTACTTTTAAATACACTGGTCTCCGTCACATGAGGCATTTCATCAAGAACACAACCACTTACTAATTTTGTTCTTCTGAAATGTAAACGTACTTTTGCAGATTTTATTCAATGGCAATGACGATCCTGTAACCAAACAATACGAATCCAGGCTACTTACTCAGGGTACTTTGTTTGTTACTGTGCATAATTAAAATGAAAATGTCACTGCCCTGCAAATAGATGAAATGTTCAATAGATGATGAATTAAATACATTATGACACACTCATAAAATGGAAGACTATCCATCTAAAGACATATTTTAGAAAGAATGTTTATAATAGCTGAAAATATTCTTAGTATTTTTAAAAAGGTTACAGACCTACTTGCACCTTGTGATCCCATTTTGTATGTCTGCGTGTATACAATTCTAAAAAATTGATTACATTGGAAATAGTAAGTCAGTTTTGAGCAAAGTATTTTAATTTTTTAAGACATGATACTATCTTTTTCTCTGATCTGGAACAATTCATTCCTGTCATTTCCCCCCCACCCCCCACTTCACTTCCACCTACTTCCCCAAAGCCACCATTTCCTTTGTCCTCATCAGATTTCATATGAATTTAAAACTGTATCATTCTGTTTCTTTTTACAATTCATGTTAAAAGCTTCGTGGTTCAATTACAGTAAGAGAATCTGGAGTCTAAAATAGATTTGTCTCTGGTATATTTTTCTACTTGATGAGGAAGTATGCTGGTCTGATGCTATATATGAATCAATTTTTGAAATACTCTAAATCATAGATCTTGTAACTTCAAGGCCAATGTTACTTCCTTGTATAACTGGAAAAGAGGAAACCTGCACACACATTGTCCCAGTTCCTGATCCTTGGGACTGTTTGTGCTGAAGAACTGTTAATTGCCTCATTTCCATTTACAGAAGATGGTGTGGGGACACCCTTCCCTGCCTAGACGAGCAACTGGCCTACGGCAAGGAAAAGAAACGTTAAAGCTTTGACTTTTTTTTTTTTTTTTTGAGACTATGTCTGTCTCTGTCACCCAGGCTGGAGTGTGCTTTCAGGTAAGTGCAACCTCCATCTCTGTGGCTTTGGTGATCTGCCTACCTCAGCCACCTAAGTAGCTGAGACTACAGGCACAAGCTGCTAGGACCTGCTAATTTTTTTATTTTTTATAGAGATGGGGTTTCTCCACATTGCCCATGCTGGTCTTGAACTCCCGAACTCACATGACCCACCTGCCTGGGCCTCCCAGAGTGCTGGGATTACAGGTATGAGCCAGCTTAGCTACCAGTAGAAAGCCTTGTGAGGGGCCCTGGTATTTTGTGGAAGTGGCCCAGGGAAGTGGAGTCAGATGGAGAGTGACCTTGAACTTTTAAAAATAAACACGTCAGCCAAATTAAATTTAAAAGAGTTTAATTGAGCAATGAACAATTTGTGAATCAAGCAGCTCCCAGAATCACAGCACATTCCGAGAGACTATGGCGTAGCCATGTGCTGAAAGAAAATTTATGGACAGCAAAAGGAAAGTGAGGCACAGAACGTGGAAGTGAGGTACAGAGACAATGAATCGGTTCTGGCTCAGCGTTTGCCTTATTTGAACACGGGCCAAACCGTTGGCTACACGGATTGGCCAAAACTTAGTGATTGGCATAGGTGTGGGCCCTGGTCAGTTTACACCTCCACTTCTTATAGTCACAGTCTACGGAAAACCTTCAGGCTGAACTTAAAACAGAAGGAGGCAGCTTCAGGCGAAACTTGATTTAACAAGCTGCTTGGTATATCAGTCCCTGTGCTGATACTGAACTAGCTGCATGGAAGGCCAGCCTAGCTCTCCCAGATCTGCTCTACTGCACGTATGTACTCATTCCCCAGCTGCTAGGAGTAGTAGCTGCCAGCAGCTCACACCTACTCCCCTACGCCAAGCCTCTGCCCAGTAGGGCCGAGGACAGGACCTCACTCTGCCGTCCTTCTACCAGAGGTCACAGCCCATGACTGTCACTGGCTATAAAAGTGCAGCCACCATGCCTCAAGGAGACACCCTCTAAAGTGTGATTTTATGCTCCAGAGCCTAGCCGCTTCACCTCACCCCGTCTCCTGGATCAGGCCAAGGATAGATGTCATCTGAGCTCATATCCTCATCTGGCTGCATGCCTCCCCTTCCCTACTCTCTCAGTCTCTGAGAGGTTTCGACTGAAGAGCTTATCTTCAGTCTTCACAGGCACCCCAGTCCCTGGTGTGGGACCCATTTCTAGGGAGCCCAAACTAAAACAGATATTTTTGGCTTGAGGAAATGATTATATTTCCTGAACAAGTATCTGTACTGTCCTGTATCTGAGAACGAATGTCTATCTTTGAGCATATGTGTGTCTATGGGGGACTCACTAGTTCACTGCTAGATGGTGATGACAAATTGTCCTTCTGTCCTGGCCTTGGAATGCCACAGGCCAGCCCAGACGGCCCAGCAGAGCCCACTACCACGGTAGCCATTTAGAATGAATAACTCTGATCCCTGTGTCCTGCTGATCATCTACAGCAGGATGGCTCTAGGGGCAAGACTAGCCCTGGGAAGGGACTGAGAATTCCTAAAGGAGAAGGTGGACGAAGATTCTGGGGATCGTGGAGTATTTCTGAAACACAACAGACAACCTGAGCTCCACTCTTGTTTAATAATTTCCCCTCCCTAAAAAGCACTTCATCCTTCTTACAGCCTGTCTAAGGGTACTCACCCTTCGAGACACCACCACGCTCACATTCTCCATCCCTATGTCATCACAAGCATCTCCTCTCTCCAACTGCATACAACCCTTACTGCCTGTGCTGTTCTTTCAGCATCTCGCTTATATTATGCATTGTTCCTGTCATCTTTATGTTCATGCCTTTTCTCTTTAACTCCTTTAAATGTACTCAGGGATAAGGACTATGCCTTACCCAGAATCTCCCTAAATATGCACGTGATACATACTCCGTAGATATTCATTAATCATGTTGACAGGTATATTCGCTGCAGGTAGCTTGTTAAATGATACAGGATTTTGTGAGGCACTGCTTATTCGGATGTTTTGCTAGCCTAGGAGATTACTAAATGATTGCAGGGATTGACGAGGATTTGGTGTTTTGTTGAAAGCAGAGACACACAATTCAAGCTCAAAGTGGGCTCGGTTTTTGCAGGTAGACCGCTTGCTCTGCCCTCAGGTTCAAGAAAGGCTGACCTGCTTTGACATCCTATAGCCTCAAGAGATAAAAGAGGGAACTCTATGCCTGCAAACAGGGATGCTTGGGAGGAGGAGGAAGGCAGTGTTTATAAGGAGAGGCTGTCTTCCTTCATTAACAACTTTTTATTAATGGTTTGTCTCGAAAAATGTGAGCTTAGTTCAAGAAAACTTGCTTTTGAAGTTCTTGGGTAACTGACAGACAGTGATAACGGTACTTTGTTGCCCAGTTGGATATCCTCTGAGCCACCAGAACGGCCAGTCTGCCCCAGTGCTACTAGCGAATAGAAAAACATTGGCATGGCAGAGAGGAACCGAATCCTCCCCTGGAGGTACAGAAGATAGTACTTGTCTGTGCCGTCATGCTCCAGAGTTAGGGCCACAGAGGATGGAATGGAGCCCTGGTCAAGCAAAGTGTTTCTGCCTGCTTCCGATGAATCCTGCCTGAAACCACCAAGTAAGGGCCCGTAGACGAGGAGCTACAGCAATCGCGATGAACCAGAGAGCAAACAACATCCCCCCCATCGCAGACCCGGGGCTATCCCATCGACAGAGCAGTGGAGCCCAGAACTGGGGCTTAGCCCAGCAAAGTTCTTGGCTTCACACAGGGAAGAATTCAAGAGCTAGCCTGTGGTAGAAGAAAACAGTTTTACTGAGGCAACAGTGTTACAGCTTTGTGACTGCTCTAGCAGAGCAGGGCTACCCTCTAAGCAGAGAAGCAGGTCTGGGGAAGTCTTTTGTTGTTGTTGTTGAGAGGCAGTCTCATTGTAACCAGGCTGGAGTGCAGTGGTGTGATCTTGGCTCACTGCACCCCCCGCCCCCTGGGTTCCAGCAATTCTCCTGCCTCAGCCTCCCGAGTAGCTGGGACTACAGGCGCATGTCACCACGCCTGGCTAATTTTTGTATTTTTAGTAGAGACGGGGTTTCACCCTGTTGACCTGGGTGATCTCGATCTTGTGACCTCATGACTCACCCGCCTCTGCCTCCCAAAGTGCTGGGATTACAGGCGTGAGCCACCATGCCCCGCCAATGCAGTCATTTTTATAAGCACTTTTAATTCCATGCAAATTAAGGGGTAACTGGGTAGTTTAGAAACTTTTAGAAAAAAGGTAACTTTCAGGTCACTGCCATGGAAAGGGGTGATAACTTCTGGGTGTTTTCATGGCAATGGTAAATTGACATGGTACTTGAGGGGGGCATGTCTTATGGAGAAGTCCCCATTTCAGTCTGGTTGGGAGTAAAGTCCCAGCTCGTACCTCAACACCACGCCCACTAAAGGGATCTTGCCTTTCTCCATCTTTCTCCGACACTGGAGGAGCTTACAGAAGAGGGAGGAGAGCACGTGGACTTGAGTATGAGATTGGAATTTATAAGTGGATGTTTAAAACATCATAACCAGGACCAGAGTCCAGTGCAAAATGAAAACGCCATCCCCCTTGTTCAAAAAGCAAGAAACACATACCCTTAAAAGTACTGAAATGTACCATTTTTTCCTTTCATCCACTTGGTCTCGCTCAGCCTGCGATGGTGGTTTCCTTCTTGCTGTTTAATGTCATGGTCCCTCAGGCACAGGGATAATGAAGGGGCAGGGCTGACTCTCATAGGCTCCTGAACGAAAATGCAGGGTGCATGCTGTCCTTAGGCCTGACAGCTCCTGGGTTTCCCCTTCCAGGAGCTGCAGATTACCAAGGGTACTACAATCTCAGCACCAGAACACACACCCCCACCCCCACCAAACTGCCTGCCAAACACAACCTGGCACTGCCAGTGCTACTAGTCCGGGGCAGGCACCTCCGCAGAGATGCTGCGGGGCCCAGGCCCAGCTCAACCTTTTCTTCTTGCCACTGCACCCTTACTAAATCTTTTACCTCAGGCAAATTACTTAGCCCTTTTGTACCCCATGGAACTCATCATACAAAACTGTATGAGGATTAAGGAAAGCAAAGCATACACGTTGGACTTTACCCTCCTCCTCAAAAATCGAGGCAGACTCCTTGGCCAGGATGTAAGGAATGCGGCATTCTATAATTGAGGGTAATTCAGTAATTTTCCTAAACTACAGATTGCCTGACCCTAATAGATAGTTTTTCTGGGAGCGCTGCCTACTAAGATGTAGTCTCATCCCTCTTATATGGGAATATACTGTTTACCCATCAAGGAGGTTTTGGGTTGGGGCCCAGAAGTGCTGTGACTGGCCAGAGAAGCACCTTAAAAGGGCAGGAACACAGAAGCCCAGGATATAGACAAAATCAGAATTCTAACCAATGAAACACTTTGATAATGTCCAGGAACACATAGGGCAAACCACGATTATTTTGTAGATATATGTATGATGTACTTCATAATATTAAAAATCTGAGTGCAGTACAGGGTTCCTCTTACAGAAGGGTTTTCTCTTTTGCTTTAGAGAGTATTCAAGAGAAAATGTTATCTAAAGATCAAAATGTATTCAAACATTTACACCTTAGGCAATAAATGTCTGAGAGAGAAATCAGAACATTTGAGTCACAAATACTTACAAACAAAAAAGTAAAGTCAGTAAATCAATGCTTTTTTAAGAGTTTGAAGGAACCTTGTAAAGTACATAGTTCAGGACTGTTATTCTACACATGTGGCTATTTAGGTTTAGTGAGGATAAGCAATTTGCCCAAAGGAGGTAATAATAAAAGCAACTATAACTGAAGATGCTGCCTCTGGAGAGAGTGCATGTCCATTACTCCAAAGGATGTCAGTCACTGCAGATTGTTATTTGACATATAATTGTTGAATTTATACAAAAATCATATATATGTACCTATATCTTAGATTTGTGAATGTTTTATATTTTATATGTACATAGATTTCCTGTTAACTTTTCTATTTGTTTTATGTAATATATATATAGAGCAAAGAAATAAACACTTTTCTATCTGTATATCTGTAAGAATATATATACAGTTAGCTCTCTGTATTCTTGGGTTTCACATTCATGGATTCAACCAATTGCAAATGGAAAATATTCAAAAAAAGAAATTGCATCTGTACACATGCCAATTTTTCCCTGTCATTATCCCCTAAACAACACACTATAACGACTATTTACATTATATTCGGTATTATAAATCATGTAGAGATGGTTTAAAGTATACCAGATGATGCTCATAGGTTATATGCAAATCCTATACCATTTTATATGAGGGATTTGAGCACCTATTGATTTGGGTATTTGAGGGTTACCAAGGGACAACTGTATACTACCTACATAATACATATAAAATGGCATATAGACGTGGCAGTTCATTAAGTACATATGAATTAATTTAACTCTTCATTCCCTACAGCACTAAGCAAAGCACCTTGCACCTATGACATACTTGATTGACTTTAAGAAATTAGTAAATTCAAGTCATCCTCTTTCATAGTTCATACCATGCCAGATTCACTGCTTCAAGGAGCACCAAAGAGGTAGCAGAGGGTTCCCCAGTCTCCACACAGGCTCCATCCCACCTCTGTGTGCTCTGGTAAAGAAATGGAAGTCGAGAGACAGATCCAAGATGGCCGATTAGCAGCTGCTCAGGATTGTAGCTCCCAGTGAAAGTGCAGAGAGCGAGTGGATGCTGCACTTTCAGATAAATTTTTGTTGCCCACAGACCGGGAGATTCCCAGCAGAGGAGCCACACGGTCGCCAGCGCAACTTTTTTGGCCAGCGCAGCTGTTTTACCAGTGCCTCGGCGTGGCGCTTCTCGGTGCGGAGTATACGGGACGGGGTGCCCTGTGAGTCGGGCTCGGCTGGTCTCATCCCCACAAGGAGAACAGCAATTGGAAACGCTGAGGACTGAGAGTTTCACAGTAAGCACAGCTGAACCAGGAAGGTCCAGCTCTGCAAGGAAGGGGCGTCCGCCAAAGGAAAACTAAGAAACAGAAAAAACTTCATCAC
>CAUYLG010013558.1:0-11052 GCA_963573385.1 Cacajao melanocephalus
GATGATAGACTGGACAGGGAAAATGTGGCACATATACACCATGGAATATTATGCAGCCATCAAAAATGATGAGTTCGCGTCCTTTGTAGGGACATGGATGAACCTGGAAACCATCATTCTCAGCAAACTGACACAAGAACACTAAATCAAACACTGCAAGTTCTCACTCATAGGTGAGTGTTGAACAATGGGAACACATGGACACAGGGAGGGGAGCATCACACACACTGGGGTCTGTTGGGGGGAAATAGGGGAGGGACAGTGGGAGGTGGGGAGTTGGGGAGAGATAGCATGGGGAGAAAAGCCAGATATAGGTGAAGGGGAGGAAGGCAGCAAATCACACTGCCATGTGTGTACCTATGCAACAATCTTGCATGTTCTTCACATGTACCCCAAAACCTAAAATGCAATAAAAAAAAATTTGATGTTACCTATAGCCAGCTATACTACTGTATAGTTTTTGTGATGCTCATTTGCATGAGCAGGGTTTTTTTTTTTAGATCGAGTCTTCATCTGTCTCCCAGGCTGGAGTGCAGTGGTGCGATGTTGGCTCACTGCAACCTCTGCCTCCTGGGTTCAAGCAATTCTCCTGCCTCAGCCTCCTGAGTACCTGGTATTACAGGTGCCCACCATCACACCCAGCTAAGTTTTGTATTTTTAGTAGAAATTGGGTTTCACCATATTGGTCAGGCCGGTCCTGAACTCTTGACCTCGTGATCCACCTGCCTCGGCCTCCCAAAGTGCTGGGATTACAGGCGTGAGCCCCCGCACCCAGCCGAGTAGGCTTTTTAGGCCATAATTTTCAAGGAATTAGACTTCAAGAGGTGTACAGTTTGATATTCTTTTTTTTTTTTTGAGACAGAGTCTTGCTCTGTTGCTCAGACTGAAGTGCAGTGATGCCATCTCAGCTCACTGCCACCTCTGCCTCTTGGGTTCAAGTGATTCTCCTTCCTCAGCCTCCTAAGCAGCTGGGATGACAGGCGCCTACCACCAGACTGGTCTCAAACTCCTGACCTCACGTGGTCCGCCCACCTCGGCCTCCCAAAGTTTGATATTCTAATAGGATTCTTCTATATCCATATTGCGAACTCAGAGGTTTATATAATTTTATAAAAATATGCTTGCACTATGACACTTTATTGGTTATGTGCTTCTCATGTATTTGTGCTATTTATATTACATGAAAGCCAGGTAGGCGTAATGAAATGACTGGGTTTTTCTATTTTTTTTTTGAGATGGAGTCTTGCTCTGTTGCCCAGGCTAGAGTGCAGTGGCGTGATCTTGGCTCACTGCAGCCTCTGCTTCCTGGGTTCAAGTGATTCTCCTGCCTCAGCTTCCCAAGTAGCTAGCATTACAGGGATGTGCCACCACACTTGGCTAATTTTTGTATTTTAAGTGGAGACGGGGTTTCACCATGTTGGCCAGGCTGGTCTCAAACTCCTAACCTCAAGTGATCCACCCGCCTTGGCCTCCCAAGGTGCTGGGATTACAGGCGTGAGCCACTGGGCTTGGCTGATGACGGGTTATTTTTAAATTTATAAGGCACTTTGTACAATATAAAGCCATGTGGACAAGCTCATATTCTTTTATCAAGTAAATACCAAGTGATTATATATTTTGTATCCAGCAACCTATCCACCCCAATTTGCTTATGGGGAAGAGCATATCAATTCTATCCCTAGTGTACATCGTGGTATCATATTGTGATATGATATTGAGAACATGTTTATTGTTGGGTTAAAAATATATAGCTATTTTCAACAAGGGTGCCAAGACCATTCAATGGAGAAAGGACAGTTTTTTCAACAAATGATGTTGGGAATATTGGATATCCACATGCAAGAAAATAAAGTTGGACCCTTACCTTACTTATACCGTGTGGTGTTTAATTTTATGTGTTAAATTTGAGTAGACATAGGGATCCCCAGATAGCTGGCATCATGTCTGGATGTGTCTGTGAGGGTGTTTTTAGAAGAGATTAGTATTTGAATCAGACTGAGTAAAGATCACCCTCACCTGTGTGAACAAGCATCTTCCCATCGTTGAGGACCTGGCAGAGGAAGGGCAACTTTGCTCTCTTTTCTGGAACTGGAACGTCCATCTTCTCCTGCCCTTGGACATTAGAGCTTCAGGTTCTCAGGCCTTTGGACTCAGATTGAATTATATCACTGGCTTTCCTGGTTTTCCAGCTCCAGCCTACAGACCCTACACTGTGGGATTTCATGACCTCTATATTTGCATGAGTCAACTGCCATAATAGATCCCCTCTTGTTTATCTATGCATATCCAATTGCTTCTGTTTCTCTGGAGAACCCTGACTAATACACACCATATACAAAAATTAACTCAGAATGGACCAAAGACCTAAATGTAAGAGCTAGAACTATACAATTCTTAGAAGGAAACACAGAGAAAGCCTTCATGACATTGGGTTTGGCAATGATTTCTTGGATATGACACCAAAGCACAGTCAACAAAAGAAAAAATAGGTAATTTGGACCACATCAAAATTAAAAATTTGTGTGCATCACAGAGCACTATCAACAGCGAAAAAGCAACCCACAGAATGGGGGAAAACATTTGCAAATTGTATATCTAATAAGAGGTTGTTATTAACAATACATAAAGAACTCCTGCAACTCAACAAAAAAGCAAACAACCCAATTCAAAAATAGACAAAGGACTGGAGTAGACATTTCTCCAAAAAAGATATACAATGGCCAATAAGTGCATGAAAAGATGCACAACATTGTTAATCACTGGACAGTGCAGATCAAAACCACGAGACACCATTTCACACTTATTAAGTAAACAAAAACAGAAAGTAAGTATTGGTGAGGATGTGGAAAAACTGGAACCCTCTTGCATTGCTGATGAGAATTTTTTTGCAGCCACTGTGGATATATGTTGATTCCTCAAAAAATTAAACATAGAATTACCATAGATCAGCAATTCCACTTCTGGGTATGTACCCAAAAGAAATGAAAGTAGGGTCCGGGTGTGGTGGCTGGCTCACACCTGCAATCCCTGCACTTTGGTAGGCCAACGTGGGCGGATCACCTGAGGTCAGGAGTTCGAGACCAGCCTGACCAACATGGTGAAACCCCATCTCTACTGAAAACACAAAAATTAGCTGTCCATGGTGACATGCACCTGTAATCCCACCTACTTGGGAGGCTGAGGCAGGAGAACCACTTGAACCTGGGAGTGGAGGTTGTGGTGAGCCAAGATCGTGCCATTACACTCCAGCCTGGGTGACAAGAACAAAACTGTCTCAAAAAAAAATAAAGTGAAAGCAGGGTCTCCAAAAGATATTTGTACACCCATAGTTCATAGCAGCATTACTCACAATAGCTAAAGTGGAAGTAACCCAAGTGTCCATCAGTGGATGAATGGATTAAGAAAATGTGCTCTATATATACACAATGTAATGTGGTCTTTATATACAATATATAGACATGGTGGCTTATGGCTGTAATCCTGGTATTTTGGAAGGGTCAGGTAAGAGGATCACGTGAGTCTAAGGAGGTTGAGACTGCAGTGAGCTGTGATTGCACCACTGCACTCCAGTCTGGGCGACAGAGCAAGACTTTTTTTGTTTTTTTGAGACAGGGTCTGGCTCTGTTGCCCAGACTGGAGTGCAGTGGTGCAGTCACAGCTCACTGTAGCCTGGAAGTCAAGGATGCAATGAGCTGTGATCTGGCCACTGTACCCTAGGCTGGGTGGCAGAGCAAGACCTCGTTTCAAAAAATCAAACAAACAAAACCTCAAGGCCGGGCATGGTGGCTCGTGCCTGTAATCCTAGCACTTTGGGAGGCCAAGGTGGGTGGATCACCTGAGGTCAGGAGTTCAAGACCAGCCTGGCCATCATGGTGAAACCCCATCTTAAAAAAAAAAAAAAAAAGAAAAGAAACAAAACCTCAAAAAGTATATGCCGAGAGTTAACGGGGAGGCATGAGGAGTGCCGTGCAGGACTGGCCCAGCTGGTTTGGTTTGGTTTGATTGGGGAGGGCTTCGCCAAATGATAAACTCAGCTGGGTTTTCCAGTAGGTTTGGTTTGCTGCTGTTTTCCCAGGAGCTAGCACAGTGCCTGACATACAGTAGCTGGGCAATAAATTTGTTGAAAAATGAATGGAAGGTATCCTGGAGGCAAGTGTTGGAGGGCTATTTAGGAAGTAAGAACCGGGTCATGAATTGGATGCTGAGGAGAGTCAAGTACATGCACAGGCTTCTGACTGAGAAGAAAACAAGAGGCTGTGTTTCTGCACGAATGTTTTATTCACACAGGTGGGGCTCTGCTGAGCTGGCTTTTATAACTTAAAACCTTTTCACTGGGAGGACAATTCCAAAGTCTAGCAGAAGCAAGCTTCAGGACGAACAATAGCTCCAACCCCACTCCGGTTTTTCAATTTAAGGGAAAAATTAGCTTCTCTGAGACCTCTGCACCCTCCTCTTTGAGTATTTGGATGGGATTAAGACAGTCATTCCGGGAAAAAGGCAACTGAGAGCCTGGAAGAGAGGAGGCACGGTGAGCTGCCACAAGCCAGCTGGAAATAAAGCAGAGATTTCAAGACAGAAGGAAGAGCATGCTGGCTGGGTGTGGTAGGTGATGTCCTTGGAAATTCAGAGCTGCAAATTACAGCTATGGACTCTTCCCTCTTCCTGGATTAAAAATAATAATAAACTGAATCTAGCACTTCCAACTTCTCTGGTTCTGCCTCAAGAGTACTGAAGCCACATCCTCCTTTTATTCTTGGGCAATGGTCTTAGCTATCCACAGCTTTTAAAAATTGTAAAAAAAAAAAAAAAAAAAAAAGGAAGTGGCTGGGCACAGTAGCTCATGCCTATAATCCCGGCACAGAGGCAGGGGGATCAGTTGAGCCCAGGAGTTCGAGATCAGTCTGGCTGACATAGGCAGATGGTGTCTTTACAAAAAAAATTTAAAAATTAGCCAGGTGTGGTGAGGTACACCTGTGGTCCCAGCTACTTGGGAGGCTAAGGTGAGAGGATCACTTGAGCCCAGGAGGATGAGGCTGCAGTGAGCTGTGATTGCACCATTGCACTCCAGCCTGGGTGACAGAATGAGACCCTGTCTCAAAAAAAGAAATAAAAGAAAAAGAAAGGAAGTAACATCCCTCCTGGTCTTTTCAACTGGTGGGCCACCTCTCTAATGCACACCACCCTAGCCCCTCAGTAAAGAAAGATTAGCAACATAACAAAGTTTGGTTTCTTTGTTGTTTTTTTGTTTTGAGACAGGATCTCCTTCTGTCGCCCAGGCTGGAGTACAGTGGCATGAACACGGCTCACTGTACCCTGGACCTCCTGGACTCAAGCCATCCTCCTGCCTCAGTCGCCCCAGAAGCTGGGCTCATAGGCATGTCCCACCACACCCAGCTTATTTTTTAATATTTTATTTTGTAGGGATGACGTCCTGGCATATTGCCCAGGCACGTCTCAAACTCCTAGGCTCAAGTGATCCTCTTGCCTCAGCCTCCCAAAGTGCTTATTATTTTATTTAAAGGGCTTATCTGGAGTTCAAATAGCCAAAAACAAAAACAAACAAACAAAAACAAAGAAAGAAAGAGGGGAAAAAAAGGCTAAAAGTCTTATAAACTGATTGATTTTGGTAAAATTTTAAGTAGTTTTCCTTCCTCTTGTTCAGAATATATGTTGAATGATTATAATGAGATAACTAGATAAAAATAATTTTCTATAACATTAGATATAACCAATCTTTGTGTTGCTGTTTTGAAAAGGTCTGGTTGTGTTAGCATGGTGCTTCAGTTATTTGCAATATTTATGAAACGATCTCAAAACTCAAACGCTTGTATCTTGTCTTCTAAAGGCTCAGGGAAACTAGACTGCAAACGGGGCAAAGGTTGCAGCATGAGAGTAAATATTTAGATTCCCTCTTAACTCTGCCAGGTGCAACATTCCCATAAAATAGTGATACTGAAACCAGCTCTGGAAATGGAAAGTATAATCAGGAGGTTTGTTTTATGATAATTTTAATACCCTGATCCCAAACAGTTGCTTCTGATAACTACTTTCACATTCTCTTACTCAGTATTTATAACTGAATCCCCATTCTCCCAGTTCTCTGAATGTGCTCTCCCATAATATACTCATCTCATTCACATGTCCCACAATAATTTCACCAAGTACATGCTGTATTTTCTTCAGAATCTTTTGACCTAGAGGATCTGTGAATGATTCACTGAAGCACTCCCTCCCCTCTGCTACAAACCAAAAACGTGTGAAACTTGTCTCTTCCATTTTCTTTTTTTTCATTCTTTCTTTTTTGAGATGGAGTCTCACTCTGTCTCCCAGGCTGAAGTACAGTGGTGTGATCTTGGCTCACTGCAATCTATCTCTGCCTCCTGGGTTCAAGTGATTCTCCTACCTCAGCCTCTGGGTAGCTGGGATTACAGAGGTGTGCCACCACACGCAGCTAATTTTTGTATTTTTAGTAGAGATGGGGTTTCACTATCTTGATCAGGCTGGTCTCAAACTCCTGACAGGTGACACCCAGCCATCTATGCCATTTTCTACCCAATTTATGGACACCCAGTTTGGAGTAGCGAGGACAAGTACGAAGCACAAGGCTTGGGTACTGGGTACCCAGAAAACACAGCTGAAGGTCTCAAAGGAGTCTTGGCCTTGTTGCTTGACTTCTATATTTTAATTTTTTTGTGACCTACTATACTTAACTAATCTGGCCAGCCCAACCAGCAGTCCAACAGTAACATCTGTTAACCTAGATGAACTCCACCATCATTAAGCACCCTATCAGATTATATTATTTTTGTATCCAAAGATAATTTAGTTGAGATTATTTTCTGGAATATATTTTTACAACTCTTCTGATGAACCAACAGTTGGATTTAGCCAAGTTCAAAACTAAATCAAATTCAAAATATATAAAGAACTCCTACAACTGAACAACAAAAAAACCACAACCCAAATCAAAAATGGCAGTGGGCCTGGTGCGGTGGCTTACGCCTGTAATCCCAGCAATTTGGGAGGCCGAGGCGGGTGTATCATGAGGTCAGGAGTTCAAGACCAGCCTGGCCAATATGGTGAAACCCTGTCTATATTAAAAATACAAAAATTAGCTGGGTGTGACAGCTGTAGTCCCAGCTGCTCAGGAGGCTGAGGCAGGAGAATTGCTTGAACTCAGGAGGCAGAGGTTGCAGTGAGCCGAGATCGTGCCACTGCACTACAGTCTGGGCGACAGAGCAGGAGTCCGTTTAAAAAAAAAATGGCAGTGGATTTGAACAGCCATTTTTCAAGGAAGATGCACACATGGACAGTAAGTACATGAAAAAATGCCCAACATCACTAATCATTAGGGAAATTCAAATCAAAACCATAATAAGATACCACTTTACATCTATTAAGGTGGCCATTTATTTATTTATTTTTTGAGATAGTCTCACTCTGTCACCCAGGCTGGAGTGCAGTGGCACAATCTAGACTCACTGCAACCTTTGCCTCCCAGGTTCAAGTAATTCTTCTCCCTCATCCTCCTGAGTAGCTGGGATCACAGGTGTGCACCACCATGCCCAACTAATTTCATATTTTTAGGACAGACAGGGCTTCACCATGTTGGCCAGGCTGGTCTCAAACTCCTGACCTCAAGCTATCCACGTGCCTCAGCCTCCCAAAGGGTTGGGATTACAGGCTTGAGCCACCCCGCCCGGCAGGATGGCTACTTATTAAAAGAGAGAAAGAGAAAATAACAAATGTTGGCAAGGATGTGGAGAAATTGGAACCCTCATGCATTGCTGGAGGGAATGTCACAAAAAGGAAGAGGAATTTCTACAGTACAGTCATTCAGTACCGATTCCTCCTCGTGAGAATAGGCAGAAATCAAGGAACTGTAGGGAAATAGTGACTCTCTGAAAGTGACTCATGAGTTACGGACATTTGGCACATTGACATCAAACACCTACAATAACGTTCTTATAGTGTGTAATCTCCCATATTCTCTAATTTCAAACCCTTAGCCCTGAGGGTTTCTAAGAAAATCCTGGATATCACCATGAATTCTATGAACAATAGCAGACTGTTTCCACCTCGTTGTTGCATCTGGGCAGCTATATCACGTGCCAGGCACCTTCCAAATACTTGGGAAGCTAGTTCTGAGTAACTCTGTCTTTTGGTTTAACTTGGCTCTGCCCTTCGGCAATAACAATCCCCCAAGTACCCTTGAATATTAAACCGGCAGCCTTACTGGTCACAAACAAGATTTAAATTGGGAAGGGCTGCTATTGTTCACACATTAACTAACAGCATTTCCCGACCTGTCATACATCTTTCAGCCTCCTGCCCTGTACACAAAGGGAACTCATAGGCACGAATGCATGATGTTGAATAAAAGCATTTAAACAGTATAAATAATCTTCAGGCCCATTCACGCGCAGACTTTTTGTTTTAGAACCACTCATAGGGAAAAGGGGAGGAAATGGTTCTATCTACCATCTTAGACTTGAGGTTTGGCTTAAAGTCTCACAGACACACACACACAGGCTTGGGTTTCAAATATGGCTCATGAAGCCAACAGTTGTTAAGATTTTTGTTTCCCTAGAACTTTGTAAATGTTTTCCAAAGATTGCTAGAACACTACAGGCAGTTCCCCATTTATGAAAGGATTGTATTCTTTCTTTCTTTCTTTCTTTTTTTTAAGACAGGGTTTCACCATGTTGGTAAGGCTGGTCTTGAACTCCCAACCTCAGGTGATCCGCCTGCCTTGGCCTCCAAAGTGCTTGGATTACAGGCGTGAGCCACCTCGCCCGGCCAAAAGGATTATATTCCTAAATTTACATTTTTTTTGGCCAGGCACAGTGGCTCATGCCTGTAATCTCAGCACTTTGGGAGGCTGAGGTCAGGGGTTCAAGATCACCTGAGGTCAGGGGTTCGAGACCAGCCTGGTCAACATGGTGAAACTCCATCTCTACTAAAAAAAGAAAAATTAGGCGGGTGTGGTGGCTCACGCCTGTAATCCAAGCACTCTGGAGGCCAAGGCGGGCGGATCACCTGAGGTCGGGAGTTCAAGACCAGCCTGACCAACATGGTGAAACCCCGTCTTTAAAAAAAAAAAAAAGAAAAAGAAAACTTAGCTGGGCATGGTGGCTTACACCTGTAATCCCAGCTACTCAGGAGGTTGAGGCATGAGAATTGCTTGAACCCAGGAGGTAGAGGTTGTGGTGAGCTCAGATCACGCCATCCAGCCTGGACAATAAGACTGAAACTTCGTCTCAAAAAAAAAAAAAAATTGAGGTATAATACATGTATAATATATGTACAGTAAAAGGTGCTAATTTTAAATGCTTAGCTTGATGGATTTTTAAATATGTATATATCCTGGTAAGCAATGAACTAGATGCAGGTATAGTATCCAGAAGGCTCCCTTGTGCTCCTTCCCAGCCAATAAACATCTCTCACAGGTAACATTTATTCTGAATTCTATCATCAGAGGTTAGAGTTTTAAAATACTTTTTTTTTTCTCCCGAGATGGAGTCTTGCTCTGTTGCCAGGCTGAAGTGCAGTGGTACAATCTCTCGGCTCACTGAAATCTCCGCCTCCCAGGTTCAAGCAATTCTCCTGCTTCAGCCTCCTGAGTAGCTGGGATTATAGGTGTGTGCCACCAGGCCCAGCTAATTTTTCTATTTTTTAGTAGAGACGAGGTTTCACTGTGTTGGCCAGGCTGGTCTCGAACTCCTGACCTAGTGATCTGCCCACCTCAGCCTCCCAATGTGCTAGGATCATAGGCATGAGCCACTGCACTCGGCCTTGAAATAACCATTTTAAAAGAAAATAAATCGAATGTAGATTTACTTATTTTTTATTTGAGACAGGGTCTCTCTCTGTTGCCCAGGCTGGAGAGAAGTGGCACAATCACAGCTCACTGCAACCTCAGCCTCCTGGGCTCATTTGAATCTCCCACTTCAGCCCCTCCAGTAGCTGGGACTACAAGCACATTCCATCACACCCAGCTCACTTTTTTTTTTTTATGAGACAGAGTTTTGCTCTTGTTGCCCAGGCTGGAGTGCAATGGCATGATCTCAGTTCACCGCAACCTCTGCCTCCCGGGTTCAAGCAATTTTCCTGCCTCAGCCTCCCGAGTAGCTGGGATTATAGGCATATGCCACCACGTCTGGATAATTTTTTTGTATTTTTTAGTAGAATATAAACAAAACCTATTTGATCTTGCAAAATCTTTTTATTTAAGATTAACTCGAGAGATCCAAGATGGCCGATTAGCAGCAGCTCAGGATTGTAGCTCCCAGTGAAAACGCAGAGAGTGAGTGGACGCTGCAATTTCAGATGAATTTCTGTTGCCCGCAAACTGGGAGATAACCAGCGGAGGAGCCACACAGGTTGCCAGCGTGACTCTTTTGGCCGGCGCACCTGTTTTGCCAGCACCCCAGCGCGGCGCTTCTCAGTGCAGAGTATACGCGACTGGGTGCCCTTTGAGTCAGGCTCGACTGGTCCCATCCCCACAAGGAGAACAGCAATTGGAAGCGCTGAGGACTGAGAGTTTCAGAGTAAGCACAGCTGAACCCGGGAAGGCCTAGCTCTGTGGGGAAAGGGCGTCTGCCGAAGGAAAACTAAGAAACAGAAAAAACTTCATCACCAACAAGCCGGACATCCACTCAGACCTAATCTGAAAGTTGGCAATTACAAAGATGACAGGTGGATAAATCCACAAAAATGGGAAGAAACCAGTGCAAAAAGGCTGAGAACACCCGAAATCAGAATGCCTCTCCTCCTACAGGGGATCGCAGCTCCTCATCAGCAAAAGAACAAGGCCTGAAGGAGAATGAGTGTGATGAACTGACAGAATCAGGCTTCAGAAGGTGGATAATAAGAAACTTCTGTGAGCTAAAAGAACATGTACTAACCCAATGCAAAGAAACGAAGAACCTTGAAAGAAGATTTAACGAAATGCTAATGAGAATGGATAACTTAGAGAGGAATATAAGTGAATTGATAGAGCTGAAAAACACAACACGAGAACTTCACGAAGCATGCACAAGTTTCAACAGC
>CAUYLG010013560.1:0-31230 GCA_963573385.1 Cacajao melanocephalus
TTGTTGGCCTCATGTATGTCTTCTTTTGAGAAGTGTCTGTTCATATCCTTCACCCACTTGTGAATGTTTTTTTTTTTCTTGTACATCTCTTTTAGTTCTTTGTATATTCTGGATATATGGGGTCAGTTGAGGGGGTGGCTAGGGGAGATAACGTGGGGAGAAATGACAGATAATAGATGAAGGGGGAATGGAGGCAGCTAAACACCTGATTATGTATGCACCTATGCAACAACCTGCATGGTCTGCACATGTACCCCAGAACCTAAAGTACAATTAAAAAAATAATTATGTCGTAGCAATGGCTGGTGCTCAGAAAATAACCTTAATGGCAACTTTACAATTCAGGAATTCACTGGGGAAATCCTCTCAGCTGCTGAAGTTATCTATTTCAACTCTGCAGTAAGTAACTGAGAAAATGAGCCCAGGAAGCATTTTGAGTCCTGTAAGATTTTCCAAGATATGAATAAGGGTTAAAATTTCACAGATCATGTAACCTTGTAAGTTCCTACATTGGTAGGGACACTTCACTGGCACTCTACCTACCCTGGGATTTGTGCTGGTCTAGATCAAATACAGCAGCTCTTAAAAGACTTGTTTTTTTTCCATTTTATGGGACAGATACACATACAAGAACAGTCACATGTAACAGAGATTGGAGTACTGATAATACCTACTTGTATGGTTACAGAAGTGTCCTTCCTTGGGAGAACTCAAAATCTCTTCTCTAGTTGTGCCTGAGTTGTAGATGGACTCAAGAGTGGGAATTGTTTAAATTTTAAAGATACAAAGATAAAAATACAAAGATGAAAAGATACACAAATTATATAATTTTACACTACTGTGGCAACTCATTTGATTCCTCTTTATCTATTTATTAGCATTACTGGTTTTTAACTTGAATTTTATGAGATTTTTTTTTGTTACCAGGGATTTCCTGACTGTTAACCATAGATAGAATTTTCTTATTTTATGGATATTTAATTTTTATGTAAAACAAGTTGACTCAATGACTCTTTGATTAGAGTGCTATTTGACTAGAGTGATAGAATCTCTCTTTTTGATTAGTGATAGAATCAGCTGGAAACTAGAAAAATAAATATAGAAAGTAACCGGAAGACATGCTCTACCTACCGTTTTGGAGTTTTTAGCTCGCTTTACATTAACTTTGAATAAAATTCAAAATACCTGGAGAAGAGTGCCAGATTGGCTTAGCTTACTTCACCCTCTAAGAATAAGGAACCCAGGGAATATTGAATTATAGTACTACCAAGAATAAAAGAATGAGAGTTAGTTTCCCAAAACACATCACACTGAAGTTAAGAAAACTGTCACTTGGTAGCGCAAAACAGCAAATCTCCACTAATCTTGTTGTTTAGTGTTGACCACTAGGTATAAAGCCAAATATTTGAGCATATTTATATCTTCAAAGAGCTGAGTCTAGAACAACTTTTTTTCCATGGTGTTACTGGTCAGAAAGTATTTGTTTAACTTTGAAAGGGAAAGAAAGCAATATTGTCCTATACATAGCCTATTTTTTTGTTTGTTTCAAAGTTCTTTAAAAGCCTTAATCATTAATTTTCACCAATATTCCAAGAAAGAAAGAAGTGTTATTATTCTCATTTTTCAAGTGAGTAAAGCAGGACAGAAAGTGATTAAGTAACTTGCCAAAGGCTAAATTAGAAGAAAGCATCAGGTCCAGGTTAGAATTTGTGGATTTGAGCAAGTTTCCCTGTATTAGCACTTTCCCTCAGTAAAAGCAAGAGGTAGAGGCTAAGGGTTGGGGGGAGATTGCAAATACAGCTTTTTTCTGCAAATAATTTTCAGCTTATCATCAAAATTCTGATTTTGCTCCTTGAATACAATGACAGTAGATAGGGCAAAAAGTGTCTCTGCCAAATATGCCACAGAATTGTAACATTATCCTTTGGTTCAATTTCTAGTGGCACCTCTTGAAAGGCCCCAAGGCCATTTCTGCTGTGTTACAGAGCTCCAGTGCCCTCTTCTGTACAGAATTCCTGGGAACAGATCCCCTCTGTGAAGAAGACTGCAGGTTCTCCTGCATATAACACTTAAAAAAAAAAAAAAAGTACTCGCTCTGGTCTCAGGCTCTATGAGATACGTCACCAGACTGCTTTTCATTTTGGAGCTCAAAGATGGTTGAAAATTATTTTTTCATCCAGGAAAATAAATCCCAAATATTTTTGGCATATTTTATTTTAACAATAGTCTAATCCATGGGAGTTTATCATAAACATTATTAATTGGACATGCTAGCTAACCTCATGTTCTGCTTATCAGGAGAAAGTTACATGACATAGGAAGACACAGAGCCTAACAGATTCACAATTGAAATGAAGATACACATTCCAAATATAGTGAAAGGAATTTCAAAATAATAATGATATTAAAAGTAATAAATCAAAGTGTATCCAGATAATGAATGCCTCACTTCATCCTTGCCTTTCAAAATAGACATGAATATTGAAACAGAATGCACTGTGATGGGTAAGAAGGCATTTCTGTTCTTATTCACTGTCAATATTTTTTCAAATTCTCTTGCATAACCTTTCCAATTTTCCTTTATCATTTTTTAGAGGATTTATTCTGTATTAGGAAATGCACTAAGTACTTTATCTGCCAAGCATAGACTCCAGTTTTTTCCCCTCTGTTCATAATTCACCCCCATAACTCACCAGCCATATGAAATTAAGTAAACTACTCTTATCTCTCTATGCTGCAGTTTCTTGCTCTGTAAACTGGGAATGATATTTATGATTATCTCATAAGATCTATGAGGAAAATAACTTAGATAATGCTCTTGCCAAATTCCTGGCATATATTAGGTATTTATTTCATGTTAACTATTGCCGTTAAGTTTCATGATAATTCTATAAGTAGTATTGAATTTGTCATTTCAAAGATGAAGAATTTTTAAAAGCTTAAATAATCTGTAGTCTTTTAATCTCATTTGCTTGCAACTGAATCTAGGCTTCAGTTTCTTTATCCTTATTCTTATTGTCTTTGTTAATGAAAAGGAGTCCTGACCCAGATGCCAAGAAAGGGTCCTTGGATCTCAGGCAAGAAAGAATTTAAGGTGAATCCATGAAGTGAAAGCAAGTTTATTATGAAAGCAAAGGAATAAAAGAATGGCTACTCCATAAGCGGAGCAGATGTATGGGCTGCTCAATTGAGTTTACTTATTTCTTGATCATATGCTAAATAATGGGTGAATTATTCATGAGTTTTCCAGGAAAAGGGTGGGCAATTCCTAGAACTGAGAGTTTCTCCCCCTTTCAGCCTATATAGGGTAAAAGGACATTGCCATGGCATCTGCAAACTGTCATGGTGCTGGTGGGAGTGTCTTCTAGCATGCTAATGCATTGTAATTAGTGTATAATGAGCTCTGAGGATGACCAGAGGTCACTGTCATCACCATCTTGGTTTTGATGGGTTTGGCCAGCTTCCTTACTGCATCTTGTTTTATCAGGATGGTCTCCAGTAGGCCTCAGCCTTATTTTACCCAGCCCCTATTCAAGATGGAGTCACTCTGTTTTAAATGCCTATGACACCTTGATTGATAATTTTGCTTAAACTTCGTTTTCCAGCTCTGACTTCAATCCCCTTCAACAATATGGCTTCCATTTTCATCCTCGGGCTCTACCTATGATGACCTGACCTGTCTTGGTACCTGCCCCTCCACTGCCAGGACCACCCTGAGCTCTGTGAGATCCAGAGATATAGCCTGCTTTCCAAATATTCATCGGTTCTTTCTATTAGAGGAGGCGAGAAAATAATAGCTTCATGGGTCTGTCTATACCAATGGCTCTCAGATTTTAGTTTACATCGGAATCAGTTAGAGAAGTTATAAAATGTATTTCTGGCTTCTATTTCCAGAAGATTTGGTATATCTAGGGTGGGGATCAATAATTTGCATTTCTTAGTTTACAGAGAATGCTGATACAGCTGCTCTGGTGAACAGATTTTAAAAAACACTGGTCTGGGCCGGGCGTAGTGGCTCACACCTGTAATCCCAGCACTTTGGGAGGCCAAGGCAGGTGGATCACATGAGGTCAGGAGCTCAAGACCAGTCTGACCAGTTTCTACTAAAAATACGAAAATTAGCCAGTCATGGTGACAGGCACCTGCAATCCCAGCTACTTGGGAGGCTGAGGCAGGAGAATTGCTTGAACCTGGGAGGAGGAGGTTGCAGTGAGCCAAGATCGCATCATTGCACTCCAGCCTGGGGGACAGAGGGAGATTCTGTCTCAAGAAAAAAAAAAAAAGCCATTGGTCTGTGTGTTTTTCTCAAAAACCCCAATAGAACACTCTTGTCAGAAACATAGCTTTTTTTCTCCCTTAACTTAAGAAATAGCCAAATTATTTATGTTAAACTATGGTTTTCAATGAGTTCCAGTTATAATCAGCATTTGGAAAAATCAAGTACTTATTAATATTTACACTACACCGCAAATTCTACAGCTATTAACTTGAATGTTGCTAGCATTGTTACAGTACAGTTATTTTGACTTGAAAATTAAAAATGCCTGCATTAAAGAGCATATTTCTCTTGAGAAGTTCATTGTATTCCCTACTAGGAAGTTACTTTCTCTGGTATAAAAATAAGAAATTAGTTTTATTTATAATATTTGCAAAAACAAAAATAAGAATCTGATTTTATCATTGGTTTAAAACTATAAAATCACAACCTGGTACTGTTATATTTTGAAAAACTACTTCCTAGAACTTAACCAGTTATTTTTGAATATTTATATTATTTTGAATCTCACTTCTTTCAATAGTTTCTATGGGGAATAGTAGGTCTATGAAAGGATTATTTGGGTAAAAGACAACTTAATGTTCAAACATATTTGGTAAATTATATACTTGGGCAGTCAAGTTTCCTATGTTTATTAGGATTTATTATATATACATAATTTGAATATATTCATTTTCAAAGCAATTCAATATAATGCATTACTTTAGTAGTTAATTAATATAATTTAAACAGATTTTTGTGCTTCATATCCTGTGCTTTATTTTAAATAGTCATGGCAATTGTTCTGGCAAAAAACATAGTTAATATAGATCCATAAATATTAAGATTTTAGGTAAAATAGCTTTAATTATTTATAATTATAGATCTTTAAAATATTTGTATTTCCCAGTATTTGGCTAAATGCAGACTTATGGGATATTAGGAGCCTAAAGATTTGCTAGCAACCTGCAGTTACCATCATGTAAATACTTAATACTTCTAGATACTGAATAATCGGTATTACATTTGTGCTCAAATTTCTACTATAATTTTTTGTCTGCATAATTCTGTGAATAGTGCGCTTACCACCTTCCTAGACCAAATTACATGTTTTGAACTTCCTTTTTCTATCCTCTGAATTTGATCCTAAGCAAATGTGTTTCTTGAATAATATGTGTACAATATTGCATTGTTAAATTAGAGAAATAATATGGGATTTAAATTTTAATTAAGGCAAACATCTCAGCCAAATGTTATGCAGCTTATTAAAGTAATATTTACGAACTGATTGTGGGATAACAGCAGGTAATTACTGCAGCTCACATTGTAAAAGATATCAAAATCTATGCTTTCTATAAATCATAATAATGAATATTATTCACTCATTCACTCACTCTCTTGCTTACTCAATAAAAACATGACTTTTCTATAATAAAATGTGTTCTTTTAACATTAAAATGTGCTCTTTTTAACATTAAAATGAGCTGTTATAACCTAGGATGTACCTCATGCTTATCAAAAGACTGACTCTAAATCATCTTTCTATTTCGAAAGGTCTGCTTTTTGCGAGACTTTAAGGTCTGCTTTTCATTCATTTATTTTTTCATTCACTCATCCAGCAAACTTCTGTTGAATACCAACTTTAAGCAAGGCACTATTTGGGGTGAGATAAAAGAGTGATACATTTGTCAAGAAATGACATGTACCTAGTTACTCTAAAGCACACTAGATTTTGAAATTGTGTAAGAGATAATTAAACCAAAACTAAAAGCTACACGAATTCACAAGAAGCAACTGCCTGCTGTTGGGAATGTTTAACATTTAGGTGCTACCTAAATCCTGTCATGATTATGGCAGAAAGTCTATGTACTTTGGGTCTTTAAGACAGTACTCCATTTGAAAGTGCTCAGTTGATCCAATAGTCAGTGCTTTTGGGAAATTACATGTAATTCCCAGCACTCCCAGCACTAAAGCACGATTGCCTTCACAGACGAGGAAACATGGTTACAGAGATAAAAATTTACAGACTTCCAATTCTCATTCTGGTCATATTCCCACTAGTACCTGCTGTCCTTTCATTAAGAGCATTTTTTGCATAGAAGACTTATGCTGGTTGATCAGGGAACTTAAGAGCAAATGGAGATCACTTTGCTGCATCTCCGAGTCCCTGGGAACTGCCTTAAAATCTGTAATTGTGTACGATGCAGCTTACAGCAACCTATATATCTATTAGCTTTGGTTAGAATTTGGTCACTGATATTTTAAATTTCAGTCATTCCTAAGACCCATTTTTGGCAGTTGGTTTTGTTTAGCTATATAACATCTGTTTGATTTCAAAGGCAGTGCTCTCATATTGTATCATTTACTCCTGAATATTCACTGAGAATAGTTTTTTCAACACTACACATTTTTATATGTAACACTAAATAATAGGAAGCTCAGTAAATTTACTTTTTCAACAATATTTTAAACTTCATTTATTTTGGAGAAAAATAAGATATATACCTAATATAGCATTAAAACTAACTGGACGTCTCTTCCTCACACCATTTCCCTCCAGGGATTACTCTTGAGCTACTCCTCTTTATTAATAGTAAACATGAATAATTTAGCAGCAGAATTGGAACTATTGCATATCCCAAAGCAAAGCTACATCGAATGATCCCTTTATTGGATTTGTCTTTTAGCTTAAATCTCACACAGTAACAGTCATACTTAAAAAAAATGTATCCACATTTTATATACAATGCAAGTAATGAAGCTAGTTCAACTTCATTACTTAAGAAACCAAAATATTTACACTTTTGATTTAATTTGATCACCCATTTGAGGCATTACTTACCTTAACTTTGCTTTGAGTAAATGTTTAATTTACTGGAGGAACTCCAGAGCTGTGATATTGTAACACCAGTTACTCATATAGTTGCTCCAGTGGTTTTAAGACATCAATTTAACAATAAGATATTTATGGAGACTCTACTTTTTACATTGTTTAATATGAACTAAATGTCAACTTCTTGAGCTCTTATTGAATAATGGCTTATAATTTGGGGGAAGCATTTTATTTACTTATAAAAGTCTTCCTTTACAAATCTTTCTTAAAAATGTATATCCATGTTGTAATGATAGATAAACAGAATATTACTTTTTCTCACATCTTATGAATAATAATGACAGCTAGGCATGGGCGAGGACTTCATGACAAAAACACCAAAAGCAATGGCAACAAAAGCCAAAATAGACAAATGAGATCTAATTAAACTTAAGAGCTTCTGCACAGCAAAAGGAACTATCAATAGAGTGAATAGGAAACCAACAGAATGGGAAAAAATTTTTGTAAGCTACCCATCTGACAAAAGGCTAATATCCAGAATCTGTGGAGAAATTAAACAAATTTACAAGAAAAAACAAAAAAACCCTATCAAAAAGTGGGCAAAGGATATGAACAGACACTTTTCAAAAGAAGACATTTATACAGCCAACAAACATATTAAAAAAAGGCTCAGGACTTGAACTCAGAACTGGAACAAGTAAACTTAACAAATATTTACAGAACTCTCCACCGCAAATCCACAAAACATACATTTTTCTCAGTATCACACTACGCCTATTTTAAAAGTGACCACATAATTGGAAGCAAATCACTCCTCAGCAATTGCATAGCATTTCACAGGTTTAAGATATATCATCTTAAATATATTATTAGATATATATTATATATATAGAGAGAGAGATAGATATAGATATAGATATATATTACATATGAACTTCAAGAGGGCTCATCTCAACAGTTTAAATTCTGGAATAGCTC
Organism: Cacajao melanocephalus; assembly: GCA_963573385.1. Taxonomy (NCBI): domain Eukaryota; kingdom Metazoa; phylum Chordata; class Mammalia; order Primates; family Pitheciidae; genus Cacajao; species Cacajao melanocephalus. Next base: position 8,067 of record CAUYLG010013560.1, read on the forward strand.
CCCAGCCAGACTTCACCCTCTTTAGCATTTCTTAATTTCATGGATAGCTCCTGCTCTTGGTTGAAAATGACAGTTTTTGAGAGCCAGAGGCTGTTTTTGCAGTGATTTGATCTATCTATCTATCTATCTATCTATCTATCTATCTATCTATATACATGTCCCCACGTAAGCTGGAGGCCAGGCTCTGTTGAGAGGTACAGTCACAAAACCCTCTGCCTTGCAGAGTTATTTCTGTGTATTGAGTTCCTATCTAATTTTTCTGTAGTCTCAGGACTGAGAGAAATACTTGTGTCTCCCTAACCAAATATGTTAGAATCGTCGTCTGCCTTCAGATGCAGAATTGCATGACTTCAAACACCACAGACGCTGGAATTACATTTTGAAGATAAGAAGAAAATAAAAAAAAAAAGAAGACACAGCTGTGGGCACTTATTTCACAGAATCGAATAGTGAGATGTTTAAGCATCAAAATCAAAGACCATGGGGGAAGCATCCAAACTCTGGGCTTCTGCTAGAAGATCCTTTTTCTTCCACAACAGATAAAAGACAAAAAAATAGTTGAAGACAGCATAACTCACTTTAAACTCACTTTGACTTATTTTGTAAGGAATAAAAAAACTACCAGGAGCACAGCTGGGTGAGGGCACGCAGGGCCTGCAAAAGGGGCATTCTCTGTCCTCTAGCTCCCCCATGTGGTGGGGAGAGTGGCCTGCACAGACTTCCCTTCTGCACAGAAAACTGAAATCAACGCCTTAAGAGAAATGGTCCCTGGAAGCATTAGAGGGAACCGTTTGAACTTGAAGTGGGAAAAAATCAGGGATTTTCCCAAGAGAATTCTGCATTCCAGTTATTTCTTTAATACAACCCTTCCTTCTCCCTACTACAATGAACTGCTTCAAGTACTGGGAGTCTTTGGCCCGGACCCCTGAAATAACTTGTCTCCTGATAACCAACTCCTGTTCCTGTGGTCTGTTATTCAAACAGGCACGTCTTGCTAAAAGAGAAAATGATGTCCTGCTTAAAAATCCTTCCAGATATAGGTTCCTTTTGAAAGCTTTTCTGAACTCCACACCCAGTGCTCAAGGATGCAATAATTATGCCATGTAACAAACTATTCCCCCACAGCAGAATTTTTACAAAGCAGTGATTTTATTTAGCTCAAGATAGTGCAGGTCAGCCAGGTGGTTCTTCTGGCCTGCAGGTGATTCTTCCTCTCTGCATGAAGAATTAAATACAAAATAATTTAAGATGTATTATAAAAGTATAGTACAAACCATCTGGCCCATGGTAAGTCAGGGAAGAGGAAAAGAACCAACAATTTTTTCACATTGAAGAAATTGTTTGTGGAAACAAGGAGGACTTGAATTGGTCCTTATCAGCCAGGTTCAGGGAATTGAGAATCCCTTTGTCCCTGACACTCTGCTGAGAGCTTTACATGAGCTGACTTAATACACTTTCCTTTAAATCTCCCAAGATTCAAACCACTTACCTTGTTTTACAGATTAAAAACTGAGTCTGAAAAGCTAAGAATTTTGCCTAAAATTACAAAAAAGAAAAAAAATAGAATGAGTATTTGCAATTAGGTTCCTTTGACTCCAAAACTCATGAACTCTCCACTGCCTGATCTTTAGGAAAAAACAGATGTTTGATTTTTGGTAATATATTTAATTTAAATCTCTAAAAACTACTGTACTTTTATTTGCTCTATATTGAGCATACGCTTCCTAAGATCATTTCTACCATAAGCAGCACAGACTGGCTTGCTGTTGAAGGATGTTGGGGCCAAGAGGGGTGGCTCACGCCTGTAGTCCCGGCACTTTGGGAAGTTGAGGTTGGGGGGGCAGCGGGTATCACTTGAGGTTAGGAGTTCGAGATCAGCCTGGTCAACATGGTGAAACCCCATCTCCACTAAAAATACAAAAATTAGCCGGGCGTGGTTGTACAAGCCTCCAGTCCCAGCTACTGGGGAGGCTGAGGCAGCAGAATTGCTTGAATTTAAGAGGTGGAGGTTGCAGTGAGCAGAGATCATGCCATAGCACTCCAGCCTGGGTGACAGAGTGAGACTCTGTCTCGAAAAAAAAAAAAAATTCTAGTGGAAAGTATTTTGGTCTTTGGGAAATGTATTCTATCCCATTTAGAAACCACTGAAATGCTAGCTACAATCTCTATGTCACCTTGGCAAATAGAAGGTGCTCAAAATTGGCTGTTGAGTTGGATTCTAATGTCTGCATCTCCGGATTGCTTATCAAATATGTGTTGAGCAAATAAAACAATATTTATATTGCAGCAAAGGAAATTAGCTTTAGCTACATATGGTCCACTTCCTATAACAGAGCTAAGCATTTCATTGTTTCTTCTGTTTTTACTCCACAGATGTCTTTCATTTGGGGGAAAAAAAAGAATGTAAGGATGTAAGGTGTCATCAATGATTAGGCATTGGTGATGAGAATTGTATTTAGTGTATATATGACCTATTGTGATATGAAAAGTTTAAGTACCTGGTTTTAGTCAGAAGAGAGAATAATAAATCAGAATTCTCTATTGGTGAGATGCATTCTCTCAATTAATGCTTCAATATCTGGACAATGTGGGCCAAAAACCCACATTCAGGAAGAAATTTCTTTTTTAAAATAATAGGAGGCAAATAGACAGCTTGGAACATTTAATTGAAGATTTGCTGCATATAAGACACAGTATATATAGGATATTGGAACAAGCTCTAATCCATCCTCCTCATTAGAGCACACCATGATGGCTTGAAAATACAAGGTCTGGAGTCAGAGGCTGTCACATCAAATCATGACTCTAAACTTAGTATTTCTGAGATTATGAACAACCTATCTCCTTTCTCTATGCCTTTATCAACTGTAAAATGGGGAAAATATTAGAATCAAATTCATAGAGTTTCCTTGTAAGGGAGAAATGAAATACATGTTAAGTTTAGCACAATATTAGGCAGGTAAACGATTCTAGTAGCTCCTAGCTATACATCTGAGTAGTACATCCTATAGACTTTCAAAGGAATATTGAGTTATAGTAATTGAAATATTAATAATTCCATAAGCATGCCTCCTTTGATTAAATCTTGTTATTATTTTATTACCCTTATCATTAACATTATTTTTATCATTATGGTAAGTCATTGGTCTTGTTAACTGAGGAGGAAATTTGTGCTGACATCAGCCATATAAAAAAGTTAATACTAATAAGCTACAAATCTTGTTTTATTGGTTCCTAGAAAAAGAGGAAGTAGGGATATAATAAGTGTCAAATACTGCTCTAGGTAGTTTATATTAATATTAATTCATTGATTTAATTCTCATAATCAGCCTTCAACTTGAGTATTACAAACCCTACTTTTCAGATGAAATTGGAAAAGAAACTAAATTTTTGCTCAAGCTAGTATTTGCCTAAGATAGTTATGAACAGCTTTGGGCTTGAACTTAGGTTTCACTAATTTTAAAATCCTGATTGCTTTCATTATGCTAGCTCCTCTTTAAAATCAGTATATTTCAGGTAATGGGTTCCAGTTTCCTTGAGTTTCTAGTTAATTAATATATGCTGTGTTGTAATAAGATGAGCCATGGGCCCAGTGTCAGAAGACTTCCCTTGAGGCCTGGGTCCTTCTTCCTAACAATGAACCTGGGCAAGGCTGTTTGTACTCTTTGAAACCCAATTTCCTTATCTGTAAAATGGGCAGTGTGATTCTTTTATTCACAAGAGATTGACAGGCATATAACAGAATAAATACGAGAGTGTTATGTCTATTATAAAAATCTTAGGAAGAATAGTGAATAAGTCACATAGTGCCAGTAAATTTATAATTGTCTCAAAAGCAGAAGTATCAGGCAGTATCATTTCTTGATCCTCCCGTACCTTAGTCATCTTTATTGCCATCCTCAATTCCTCGATTTTACACCCAACCCAGCCACCATGCATCACATCAGCAAGTCATGTGGGGTCTATTTAGTAATCAATTCCCAAAGTGTCACGTTTTTCTATGATCACTGCTTACAGCCTTGTCCAAGCCCCCATCACTTATAACCAGATGGCTGCATCAGCCTTGATAACACACTACCGTGCTGTCACATACGCCCTTCTATGGTCCATGTACCACAGGGGTCAGCATGATCTTATAAAACCTAGATCCCAACACTCATCGCTTTCAAATCAGTGCTGCTCTCTATTACGCTAACAATGAAAATCCAAACTCCTCGTATTAGCCCTCAATGGCCAAAAAGACCCAGCTGTTACCTACCACTTCATCTCAGTTCCAGCACTCCAACCTCACAGGCACACACAGCTTCCTCCGGCTCTTCCATCACAGCTAGCCTATCTGAGCCGTAAAGCCCTAACACTGCCTGGAGCACCCCAACCTCAACTCTCCATGAAATGATCCCTTCTTAGCATTCAGGTCTCAGCTCAAAAGACCCCTCTCCATCAGGACCTGCCCATCTCCTGGATGTCAATAAGAGACCCACGTCCACTTTGCTCACACCTATAATACCTACTGTCTGCATGGCATTTTTGTTACCTGAAAGTCTTTCTTATTTATTCACCTCTTGGCTGTCTGTAGCCCTGGCAGAATTTAAACTCCACGAAAGAAGGCACCTATGTGTCCTTTTCAATACTAGCAGGCAGAACAAAGCATAGGTTTGCAAAGAATATACATAGGATACATTTTTAAAAGTGAATTATCTTACACTACTGCAGTCACAACCATACAATCTTTTGCCTCCATCTGTTGGCTTTCAAATCCCCCCTGCACTACCCCATTCGAGGTTCTTCAGTGCACCGCAAAAATAAAGAAAATGAAGAAAACTCTCTTGCTCTAGAATCCAGTATTTCCCAGATCCCTGCCTGCACCTGCCTCTGAGGCCTCCTTCCTCACTCCCTCCTGCTCACACTTTGTTCCAGCCACACAGTTGCAGGATTCTTAAGCAGCTCCTTTAACCCGAACTAGCCCCTCTGTCTACATCATCATTTCTGTCCTACTCATGCCTTGCTTTGCTCAGTTAAGACGCTATGTATTTTATTATTTTATTTTTATTTTTATTAATTTATAAATTATATATTTTATATGTTAAATATTTATATATTTATTGTATATTTAATATATCTTATATATTTATTATTATATAAATAATATATTATAATAATGCATATTATAATATTGTCATAAATATTAATTTTATTACTATTATTATTTTATTTTATATAGTGCTATTTATTTTCTATATGAACTTTCCCTGTACATTCCAGGAAAAAAATCTCAGCCCTTTTCCACTACTCTCACAGTTTTTGCTTGATTGAACACTGAGCTGCGTTTCTTTCTGTTTTGAAGCTGTGAAGGTGTCTCTCTACAGTCTATTTTTTTAAGAGGGAGAGGAAGGGGTTGAAAATGATATTTAATATGTTGACTGTTCACTGCTCATGTTTATACACATTACCTGCCTGAAATTCTGCTTCAGTACTTCAAGGATCATTTTTCCCAATATCCAGATGAAGACATTGAAATTAAGTGAGATTATATAAGTTAGGGTTGTACCACTAACGTGTGGCTAAGTTAAGAATAAATCCAGGTCTGACATCAAAGCAAATAAGTATCTCCTGCTTCCTTCTTCTTTGTTTCCCCCATCAGGTCTACTCTGGAACAAATTTGAATTTAATTGAAGGGATTGAGTTGAAGTGAATTGTATGGAACTGGATGAAAAACCTTGCTGTACTGAAGGTCAGATTTGTCTGTTTCTCAACTGGATCCGGTGTGCATGTCCTTATTTACTTGGTCAGATTCCCTCCCATGCTTAAAAACCCTCACAAAGTAAAGAGAGGAGTCCCAGTCCCCGGGGAGCTTTGCGCCTCCCAAGGGTGCCAACAGTTTCCTTTATTACGGAGCTGCTAATCTCATTGTTCTTTGGCATTTGTTTTAATGGTCAGAGGGAATGAATTGTGACTGTTGGATGAGACTGAAAATTAGGTTTATTTGGAAATGAATTCATCTCAAATTGCTGAAACTGTCAACTCAGGTGGCAAATATTCAGTTCATGCTTGGGAAAAAGGGAGAAAAATACAGCATCTTTCCTCCAGTGATCTCTATAAGAAAACTTGAAAAGCCACCAAATTTGAATTGCATTGTTTTCTCTGGCATTCATCCAGATTCTTGCAATATTCAAAGCAGTCATTTTATTTCAACAGCTCAAGAAAAACATGTTCCACGTAGCTTAAAAAGATAGATTAAAACTTCATATTTGACATAAGTCAGAATGAGCCAAATTCACTAAGGCAACCTGTCTGGGAAAGGTTTCTACCGGGACACACGGAGGCACGTGTCAGAGCACGGTGGGCCTTTCAAGGGTCTTGGGCAAGGAATGGGAGTAGGATTCAGGACCCTGTGTTCCAGTCCCAACTCTGGCACCAGTTGACTGACAGACCCTGAGTAAGTTGCTCAATTTTGCTGATATGCCCATTGTCTTTGCTACATTGAGTGCCTATTATACGTTTCAGAAAGTTGAGAAACATGTTGTCTAGAAATGAACTGAAGCATCTCTAAGACCCGTCACTTTTACTGAAGAACCTTGTTCAAGCTTAATGTCTCCAAATCTTAACCTCTTGATGGATAAAATGAAAGAACAAAACAAAACGACACAAAACAGGCCGTTTTTCACAGGGCTATTTGTGAGAATTAAATGAGAGGATGCTTGTGAAAGTACCAAGACACTGGCTAGGGGTTGAACAAGTGCCGCGATGCCAAGCTGCATGGCTGATAGCAATGAGTTAGACTTTACAGGTCAGTGAACTACAGCCTGCAGACCAGCTGTCTGTTTTTGAAAATAAAATGTGATTGGAATGGACTCATGCCCATTCACTTACATATAGTCTACAGAAGCCACGGTGTTGTGCAGTGCCTTTAGATATGGTCTTCAAACCAAAGATATTCACTCTCTGGTCTTTTACGGAAAAGTTTGCCAACCGTGGACTGGCAAGGGCTTTGCCAGCTCTCACATAGGTGAGAATTCTCTATGTCTTCTTTGTGTTTTGTTTCTGTCTCTACAATGGCCCCTCCTTCCTCCTGCCCTCTGTTTTTATCCTTTCCTTTCTTCCTTCTTTTTTTCTTTTCTCTACAATAAACAAAAGCCTAGATAAATACACTGAGCCATTTACAAAATAGAAAGAGATGAGCCTTCCTTGTGGGAGGTGAACTGGTGCAAAGACCCATGCATGGGATGGCCTGGGTTGCTGGGGCTGGACTGCACCCCACAGCTACCCATGGGCTGGGATTCTGAACCAGGAAACAACCTAGCTGAGCAGTTCAAATGTTACTTAGACATCACTGAGGCTTTCTAGCATGGTGCTGCACTTATCCTAGTTTTTGAAATCATTTTGTTTGTCTCTTTCCCACTAGATTGCGAACTTTCTGAGAATAGAAGCTTGCCTTGTTTGTTTTAGGGACATGTATGAGAATCACAGTGTCTGGACTTTAGGCTCCATAACTGCTTGTTAAAGTGAATAATTATCCTCAGAATCATATGTTTCTCATTAGTATTATTAATTATGTTATTAGCACAACTAATATTGTGTCACTATTATGTCATTCATTCTAATAAATTCTACAATATGGTTTAGCCTTTTAAAAAATATTTTAAATTGTGTGCTCAAAAGGAAATCAATTATCGAAAGCAGAAACTGACACTTTATATCATCTATAAGGAGATGAAAAAATAAATAAAGAGCAACTAAGGACATGTCTTTTATAATTTGCATAATTTGAGGAGTTTTTACCCTTCTATCAGGAAATAGTAAACACCCTTCCCTCCAGAATCTCCATCCTGAGATGGTGTGTCATTAGGAAAATGCTAGGGCACAGCTGGGTCACGGACTAACCTCTACTCTTTACCCAAGTGTGACCAAATCCACCTGTGAGACATAAGAAACATTTCCATGATCTGCTCATCAGTTCAAAGTGGGTCCAATTAAAGCCTCATTTGCAGGAACTAATCATAGATGCAAATTGGAGGAAATGCAACTCCAATCAAATGCATAATTCTTCTTCCCCTATGAGTTAAGTTTCCTGGCGTTATGTGACATTTAGCCGTTGGCATCACCCTCAAAATTATCCTTTATGGGAGGAATTATTGTGATAGGAAATACAATTCTAACTCATGCTTAGTTTTAATAAAAACTTACTTGTTTCCTACCCAGCATCTCCCAATCTTACCTTATAATATTCGCAAACTTTGATGTCAATTCAACCATTTTCTGTCTGATTATTGCATCCTGTGAACGTGGATAGCAGTGGCTTCCATTTTTTATTTAGCATACTGAGTTGACATATCCTTTCCAAAGACTTTACTCATATTATCACATTTAATTCTCAAAATGACCCCAGGAGTTATTCTTCTTGACAGTAGCATGTTTACAATTAAAAATAGCAACTAGTCATGTCTATCCAGAATCTGAAAATGTGACCTTACTTGGAAGTGGGATTTTTGTTGATGTAATTAGCAAAGAGGACTTTGAAGTGGTATCATTATAGATTTCAGGAAGACCCTAATTCCCATGATCAGTGTCCGTAAAAAAAACAGAAAACCTGGGTGACATGGCTCATGCCTATAATTCTAGAACTTTTGGAGGCCAAGGCAGGCAGATCACTTGAGGTCAGGAGTCTGAGACCATCATGGCCAACATGGTAAAATACCGTCTCTACTAAAAACACAAAAATTAGCCGGGCGTAGTGGCTCGCACCTGTAGTCTCAGCTACTTGGGAGGCTGAGACAGGAGAATCCCTTGAACCCAGGAGGCAGAGGTTGCAGTGAGCCAAGGTCATGCCACTGCACTCTACCCTGGGCGACAGAGCAAGACTCCATCTCAAAGGAAAAAAAAAACAAAACAAAGACAGAGAGAGAGGCCACGTGAAGATAGAGACAGATACTGGAGTGATGCTTGCACTAGCCAAAAAATACCAGATCCAACAGAAGCCGGAAGAGATAAGAGAGAACCTCCGCAAGAGTCTTCAGAGTGACGGTAGCCATGACAACTAATTCTAGGCAAATTATGCTAATTTTCCTTAGGGTTGGTCAATTTCATACCAGCTACCAATGTCATGCGATTAACCCAAATTAATAAAACCTGGTGTAAAGTGTGCTTAAGATTCTTACTTCAATAAAGCTAAGCTTTAGCTCAACTGTAAAAAGCTGCAGCTAAAATAAAAATAAGCTATGAGAGTGACTTTAATATTCTAGGAAACAATACTGAGATCAAAACTTGGACTACATACCCGCCACGCTGAGCCATAGGCTAGGTAATGTTAGGGCATGGTGTAGCTTATGAAGGGAATGAAATGGGCTGCGTTAAATTCCATCCATTTACGTTAGGAATGTTGGCCTCCACAACTTTAAAAGAATAAACTTATCTTGTCTCAAGCCACCAAACTTATAGGAATTTGTTCAGCAGCACTAGGAAGATGTGCACCCCATTTCTAAGGGGACAATTCTGAGCTGTGGCTGCAACTCTGTTCTACCCTATACTTTGCAAAGACCTGGGAGGAGATGAGAAAGGTTCATGGTAGCCTCTCAGGAAGAGGGAGGGGAGTGGAGATGGCCTCGTGGTCTCCTTAGAAGCCTCCTGCCTCCTCCTCTCCTGGGGGACCACATAGTGTTCTTCAGTTTAGATTCACTGCAATTCAAGCTGTTGCCCACGGAGTTGGTGCAAGGTTTCCAAGGCCCTGTGGCAGAACCATTCTCCTGGGGGTGACCTCCTCTGGAGCTGGAATCACTACAAGAGGCATGGCCTGGTACTTAGCGGTAGAAGAGCCTAATCTCACTTCTGAGATGGCCTTGGAATTCTCTAACTTAAGGTCACAGTCACAGTCTCTGACGCTGAGAATGCCTGAACCACAGGTGCCGGGTCACATACACCCACTTAAGTCTCTTCAGCTGAAAAGAACCTGATTTAATGCACAGGGGTGATAACTGAACACACTTCCAATGCCTCTGCCACCTTGCCTATGGACAAGTCTACCTGTGGGCTAGGTTTGTTTTGATCATCATCAATACTGCTTGAACCAATCCCCTGCTGAGGACTTCTTTGAGGACTCAACCACCCCACAGTGACTGGGGAGGTGCCAGCTCTGCCCCAGCCCCCGACCAGGTGGGGCTCTGATTTTTTTACCTCTCCCCATCCCTTCCGTCTCCCCGCTGCAGGTGGGGCTCTGATCCCTTTCTTCTTCTACCCCAGCTGGTGCTGATCCCGTCCCTCTCCCGCTCAGGTGGGCCTCTGATCTCTTTCTCCTCCTTGCACCAGGTGGGGCTCTGTTTTTTTCCCTCTCTCTGCCAGGTGGGGCTCTGATCCCTTCCCTCTCCCCTCCCAAGCTAGAGCTCTGATCCCTTTTATCTCCATCCCCCAAGTAGGGCTCTGATCTCTTCCATCTCCTGGTAAATGAGGCATTGATGCCTTCCCGCTCAGTGTATCAATGAGGTTTACTCTCATATGGGTCTGATTCCTCCAGTGCCTGATGGCCTTTGATGTCTTCAAATTGCACAGCTTCATATTGGAGTCATTCCTCATCTCCCTCATTTCCCTGGCTGCCCATGGATTAAAATGCCGTGGTACTGGTAACATCTGAACCATGCTGGTAGTTACTGCCTTTGTTTCCTATGTTAGCCTGTCCAGTTGCCTTTACCAGCCTGAGCCTTGGAGACAAGCTCCTATCATCCAAGGCCACTTCAAACCCAGAGGCTTAACTGTCCTGGCCATCTCATCATTTCCATGCACATACTTTTTGAAGTCTGTGGTATAATGTACTGATCGTGTGAACTTGAGGCCACTGTGTCCAGATTTGACTTCTGTGTTTGCTCCCACTAGCTCTGTCTTCTTATATAAATTATTGAATGTCTGGGCCATGGTTTACATACCGGGATAATATAAATTTAATGATCTATGACATTGTCTGCCACATAGTGGCGTCCAGAACTCTAGGAATGCTGGCAAGGAAGAGGATGACATTGATGGCACTGATGATACTAACCCTGACGATGTCAATCCTGCCCATGTTTCCCTCATGCCTGTAACTTTGCATTATCCTCTAGGAAGGCACTTACTATCTTGTAAGTATTAAAACTGTCTATTTTTTTCTGGACCTGCACATTATGAATTCCCCAGGGCTACAGTCTTGTTTTATTTATCCTTACATTCCTAGCACTAGGTATGGTACCCTGGTAGAGAGAGCTTTAGCAAAATTATTGTCCTCACTCCCCTTTTCACCTTATTAATTCTTTAATAGGATGTGCAAATGGGCCAGATCAATGTGAAAGAAAAATGAACGCTTCAAGAATTTAAATAATTAGGTGGTATGACTATAAAATATTTCTAAACCTAAACCCTGAGTTATAGATTGGATAGCAATTATATGAGCAGTTTAAAAATATAAAGCCCATATTGTACATTTTTCTATTGCCAGAAATATATTGAGTAGAACCGTATAGTGTTTTTTCCCCTCTCTTTAGAGGTTATTTAACTCTATCAATCTTATTTTCAGTTTAATTATGAAACCAACATGCCAAACATACCATACATCCAAAAATGAATTTAGCCTTCGGAATATTAATTAACATTGTTTCAAAGAGATGGCCGCTGTTTATCATTGACTTAAATTAAATATTGAGAAGGAAATTAAAGAGATTTTTATTTCATTTATTCAGCAGCAACATTACAGTTTAAACAAATGAAGGCATAATTAAACAGCCTGCCATTAAATTACAATCTGCGTCTCATGTAAGCAAACATATTAAAATTGAAAATGCTTGTCATGAATATAAAACCAGCTTGCTTGAATAAGAATTACTCTGAATGTATGATGCACGTTTAAGCAATTGTTTTGTTCATTTTCCAAAAAGCAGTGTGGCACTTTTGATGTGACCAGACTAACAGGTTGCATTAATTGTGAGATATATTTGATAATGATAACTGTAAGACTACTCATAATAGCTAATGATGTGGTAATCCCTAGTACGTACTTAACTCACACTAAGTAATTTAATTCATGAGGTGGGTATCCTTACTATCTCTTCTAAAGAGTGTCTTTTTTGTTTGTTTGTTTGTTTTTGTATGTTTGATTGTTTGAGAGAGAAAGAAATTAAAGTCATTAGGGAGCAGTGATGGGAGTGGGGGAGGGGACCTGCTCCCTGTAAGCCCTGATTAGTGTAATGTGCAAAAGAAGCAAACACAGTCCCCTTGAGAATTTGTGGCAGAGAAGCCAACGCTGAGAGGCAGTTTACAGTGGGAGCAAGAAGGTACAGAGGCCGATCAGCAAAGTGAAGCTTCTAGAAAAAGACTAGTTCTGGGAATCACTTGGTAGACGGTGTGTACACTTAGAGAAATAATCCAGAATATGCTGATAGAATTAAATAGAATTATTTTCCAAAATTATCATTTCCAATGGCATTTCTTTACATTAGATGAATGACCTTGAATATGTTGCTTAACTCTGAGTTTTCACTTGCTCATCTACCAAGGGAAGATGATATTTACAACCCACCCCAAAAACCATGGTGAATAGCACTTGATAATAAATGGTGTCTGCTACCTACTAGGGGCTCCAGGAGGACACATATTAAATGCTTAAAAATTTAGACTAAAATTTAAAACAGCTTGTAAGAGTGACATGCCTTCTCAACTGTGAATCAAAGAGTAGCTCTGAGTGGACAGCATGGGGTCTCAGGGAATTGATCGTCAGTTACCCTACCCCGGCCTTCCTTTCCTAATCCTACACCTCCTTGATATCTGGTGGGTATGTTTTACATTCAGAATGGCCTGGAATAACTTATAATCCTTTTAAGATTGCACGATCCAGGAATGCTGAGCAGGGTAAAAAACACAAAAGCAGTAAAAATAAATTTTAATAAACAAATAAATAAGCAGGCAGCTTACCCACAGCCATCCTAGTAATCACCAGATGGTAATTGCGGACAATGGATGTGACATAAAATGCATTGATCTGACCAAGCAAAATTGAACTCAGAGAAAATACATTTAAACAGTGTAATTTAATGGTGAGGATGCATCTTGGGAAGGGAAATGAACTTTTTCCCCAGATGGGTCTTCTAATTTGACACATAAAAATTAAACTTTTATAACTGGCATCAGGTTGGGTGCTGATTTGGGAATCCAGAGTTCCCCTGCTTCTTCAGTAGGGCAATTGTGTGTTTCATGACGAATCAAGGTAAATGGCATTCGGCAACTGCTGCTCCACATTTAGCCCCCATGAAGTTCTCTTCTCTATAAATAAAATAATGCTGTATTTTTAAAGGTTTTTCCTTTACAAAGCAGTTTCAGCTATCTCCACTTGCTAATAATTCATGTATTCATGCCACATATCTTTCTCAGGCTGCAAATAGTCCCACTGAGGCTTTCTTGAGTGCTGGGAAGGCAGCGGGGCAAGACAGCCACCCCCATCAGAATTCGCCATTCACCCTTTCAGAGGCTCCAACGTACATGTCAAATAGGTTTTCTCTTCAAATATTATTGGTTATGCCTTGTGTCAATTTTTAAATGACTTTATTTGAGGTGAGAGTGACATACAAAAAGCTGTACCTATTGAATGCAGAGCCTGATGAGTTTGGGGATAAGTACGCACCCATGAGACTATCACCACAGTCATTGCCATGAATTATCCATCACCTCTGGAAGTTTACCCCCTTCTCTTAATTTTATTTTTGTGAGTGATATAATAATACAAGATTTACCTTCTTAACAGAGTTTTAAGTGTACTCTACATTGGATAGAGTTTGGCTGTGTCTCCACCCAAATCTCATCTTGAATTCCCACATGTGGGAGAGACCAGTTGGAGGTAATTGAATGATGGGGGCAAGTTTTTCTTGGGCTGTTCTCATGAGAGTTAATAAGTCTCACAAGATCTGATGGTTTTTAAGGAGTTCACCTGCACAATCTCTCTCTCTCTCTCTCTCTGTCATCCATGTAAGATGGGACTTGCTTCTCCTTGTCTTCTGCCATGAATGTGAAGTTTCCCCAACCACGGTGGTCTCAGATGGAGATGAGGAACTTGATGGGAACTGGAGCAAAGATGACTCTTGTTATGCTTTAGCAAAGAGACTGGTGGCATTTTGCCCTGCCCTAGAGATTTGTGGAAATTTGAACTTGAGAGAGATGATTTAGGGTATCTGTTGAAAGAAAGTTCTAAGCAAGAAAGCATTCAAGAGGTGATTTGGGTGCTGTTAAAGGCATTCAGTTTTATAAGGGAAACAGAGCATAAAAGTTCAGAAAATTTGCAGCCTGACAATGCAATAGAAAAGAAAATCCCATTTTCTGAGGAGAAATTCAAGCCTGCTGTAGAAATTTGCATAAGTAATGAAGAGTAAAATGTTTATAATGGGGAAAATATCTCCAGGGCATGTCAGAAGTCTTCAGGGTAGCCCCTCCCATCACAGACCCAGAAGCCTAGGAGGAAAACATGGTTTTATGGGCAAGGCCCAGTGTCCCTGTGCTGTGTGCAGCCTAGAAACTTGATGCCCTAAGTCTCAGCCACTCCTGCTGTGACTAAAAGGAGCCAATGTGGACCTCAGGCCATGGCTTCAGATGGTGCAAGCCCCAAGCCTTGGAAGCTTCCACATGGTGTTTAGCCTGTGGTTGCACAGAAGTCATGAATTGAGATTTGAGAACCTTCGCCTAGATTTCAGAAGTTGTATGGAAATGCCTGGATGCCCAGGCAGAAATTTGCTGCAAGGGCAGGGCTCTCACGTAGAACCTCTGCTAGGCTAGTGCAGAAGGAAAATGTGGGATGGGAGCCCCCACACAGAGTCCCTTCTGGGGCACTGCCTAGTGGAGCTGTGATAAGAGGGCCACCATCCTCCAGACCCCAGAATGGTAGATTCACTGACAGTTTGCACCATGCTCCTGGAAAAGCCGTGGACACTCAACGCCAGCCCGTAAAAGCAGCCAGGAGGGGGCAATACACTGCAAAACCACAGGGTCAGAGCTGCCCCAAACCTTGGGAACCCACCTCATGCACCAGTGTTACCTGGATGTGAGTGAGACATGGAGTCAAAGGAGATAATTTTGGAGCTTTAAGACTTTGCTGATCTGCTGGATTTTGGACTTGCATGTGGCCTGTAGCCCCTGTGTTTTGGCAAATTTCTCCTATTTGGGATGGCTGTATTTATCCAGCGCCTGTACTCTCATTGTATCTAGAAAATAACTAACCTGCTTTTGATTTTACAGGCTCATTGGCAGAAGGGACTTGCCTTGTCTCGGATGAGACTTTGGACTTTGGACTATGGACTTCTGAGTTAATGCTGAAATGAATGAAGACTTTGGGGGACTATTGGGAAGCCATAATTGTTTTTGAAATGTGAGGACATGAGATTTCAGAGGTGCCAGGGTGGAATGATATGGTCTGACTCTGTGTCCCCAACCATATCTCATCTTGAATTCCCATGTGTTGTGGAAGAGACCTGGTGGAAGGTAATTGAATCATGAGAGCAGGTCTTTCCTGTGCTGTTCTCATGATAGTGAGAGTAAATAGGTCTCGTGAGAGCTGATGGTTTTAAAAGGGAGAGTTTCCCTGCACGAGCACTCTCTCTTTTCTGCCACCATGTGAGATGTGCCTTTCACCTTCCACCATGATTGTGAGGCCTCCCCAGACACATAGAACTGTAAGTGCATTAAATCTCTTTCTTTTGTACATTGCCTAGTCTCTGATATTTCTTTATCAGCAATGTGAAAACAGACTAATACAACAGTGCTTTTTTTAAATTGTACTTTAGGTTCTGGGGTACACGTGCAGATCGTGCAGGATTGTTGCATAGGTACATACATGGCAAGGTGGTTTGCTACTTCCATCCCCCCATCACCTATATCTGGCATTTCTCCCCATGTTTTCTCCACCCACCGTTGTCCCTCCCCGACCTCCCTACAATGGACCCCAGTGTGTTATGCTCCTGTCCCTGTGTCCATGTGTTCTCATTGCTCAATATCTGCCTATCAGTGAGAACAGTATTTTTAACTATAACCACTATGCTGGACAGTAAGATCTCTTGGTCTTACCTTACATAACTGAAACTTTTTACCCTTTGACTAATACCAACTTTTCTGATTACCAAGCTCCTCTTCAAGTGTTATTAACTCTTTGCAGTGAACACCAATTGTTCTGTAGGGCTACCCCACACCCTATGGCCCCTTAGTGCTCACTATCTAACAGTCCTCAGTCCATGTGGTTACAGTGGAAAAAGCCATGAAAAAAGCATGCCATGACCTTGTCTTCTCCCCATGCCCTGCAGCTGATGAACTAGGAACAGGCTCCTAATCCAACCAACTGGAAACTGGGGCAAAAAGATTTCCAATAGTCCGACTGTTCTGTTGAGTGAATATTGGTAGTTGATGACTGAATGGTAGTTACTTCCTGCCATGTTGATTGGAAAACAGTGGCAGTTGATATACTGATCTGAGAGAGGACTCCCTGTAGAGTGGACTCGTCCTTTATTGCAGTCCATGATCAAGGGTGAGCTGTAGCTCTGCCCTTGGAAGCTGTGAGGTGTTCCTTCAACAATGGAATCAATTCTTCTTTTTCTTAAACAAATTGAAATAGGTTATTAAAGCCTGTGTCCCACAAATATTAACTTAAAACCTCACCAAATACAACTTAAAGGTTTTCTTTTTTTTCTAATTTTTGGTTAGAGCAAGCCTTAATTTAAAATTCCATTGATCGGACTGGGTCCAAATAAACAAATGGTTTTGTGAATCGTTTGTATCCATTTTTGAGTGTGATTTATTGAATTTAAATTTTCAAATTATCCTCTACAACACTCTCTTGAGAAACAGCTTTGAACTTTCTGATTGTCAAGATTCTTCCCAGGGGCTAGCATTTGGTCAAAAAAAAAAAAAACTTTTGAAAATACAACTTCAACCTAAAATTTTTGACTTTCATCAACTAGACTGATTTTTTAAAAAATTTTTTTCCCTATTGGACAGTATTTCCCTATCTTCCAGGACAGCAGAATCTGCAAGTGATTTTAGTGGAAAACCCAACATCAAGTCTGAGAAATCATGGTAAGAGAATTTAATATCCCTTCTGTGAGCTCCTGACCTGGCTTTGACTGAGCTATTGATACATGAAGATGTGGAGATTTTCAATTAGAAGTAGTTTGGCTACCATTTATTTACCTCTGTAACTCAACAAAATATAAACATCAGGCCTTTCAGGAGCTTCTGGAGGCTCCCATTCTTATACAAAATTAAGACTCCATTCTAGCAGACTCTACTAGGACACCCAGAATTGGCACTACCTACCCCATTCACATCTCTACTCTCTCTTCTCCAACAGAGATTCAGTCTAATCCTATTGTATTCTGCCTAACTCTTTTTATCAACTCTGTTCTACATTTTCTGGAGCCATTCATCACTTCTTCCAATTTTTCTTTTTTCATTTCTTTTTTCAAAATTGTTTTTTTTTCTCTTCTCTCATTCAAGCTTCACCATTTACTTATTTATTTATTTTTAACTTGTAGAAATTCCTTCAGTTGGCCAACTCAAAATTACTCCTAGCAAGAAACAGAGTGTAAAAGGACTCCTGTATTTTCCCTCACAGTCCAGTGATTTTGTCTTGTGTTTCATGGGATCATATACTTTCCCGATCATCTATCATCATTGCTTTTCCTTCTCAAAATCTAAAGCTATTTGATAGTCTTCCATGTACTACATTGACAGAGACTGGGGGAAAATCATTTTCTTCAGTAGAAAACGTGTCGTTGCATATAAATCTGGCTGCAAAAAGGGAAATATAGTGGGTCTTACTAAATAATGGTTAAAATTGGATTTTTTCCATAGGCATTTCCATACCTCTCAAGAGCCATATCCTGGAAAGTTACTTTTAAAAAAATTATTTCCTTTCATTTCTTTCCAAACTAACAATGACTGAAAATGCCTCTAGATCTGGCTGTGACTCCTCCTAATATAACCAGTTGTTACAAAGCAAAATCATTAGCATGATGAAAAATTAATTAGAAAAGTCTGTTGCAATTTATAAATATGCATTTGTGATTAAATAAATCTGAAGTTTTAAGTTTTTCTTGGTGCCCTTAGGATGGATATTTTGCATGCTTGTAGTGTACCAAACAAGAAACCTAATCAGATTGGTTCTGCCATAAATGGAAGCCATTTATTTGGCCTTAATTGGGATCTGAAAAGTTATTAAAGCATATTTTTGGAGTTTGTTCAAATTAATCACTGTGAAGCCAATGGATTTATAGCCAAGCTATTTTCTCAAAACATTTTTTTTTCTGACCCAGCTGTACCTTGTTCTCACAAATGAAAATTATATGAATAGAGCAAATATAATGAGCTATCACAGATGGAAAGAGAAGTGGAATGACCTAGTTTAAGGCAGAGGTTTGGGAGGCTGTAAAATAAAACAGGTGTTTTTACATTCATGCTCTCAGGACCCAATTTATTTATCATTTACTGCAAGGGGCACCTTGTTATTCAGTTGATTTTAGAGAAACATAGCTTTATGTTCTAATTCTAGCCTTGTCCTTAGTATATAATAAGGAGGCAAGTAAAAACAGCTTTAATTTCTTAAGCCCCTGATTTATATGGCTGTAGGAGCTAGGACACTCTACATCCAGGTTAAGAGATTCAGGATAGAATTAACTTGTAGAAACCTAGAGTTTGATTAAGTGATGACTTAGAATTTTTAGTGAGAGGGGAGTCTAGGTATTTATAGTCCTTATTCTCTCTCTAAATTCTGTATATTATCTATCTGGGTTGGAATGACAATTTGTAAGAAATGAAATTCATGATTATCTTTAAAAATGCCTGAATCTAAGGCATCTATTAGCATATGACATTGATGTCGTCTTTAATCTAGGCGATGGCCACTATAGAACTCCTGGTTCCCTAAACCCGGTGACCACAGCTTTCACATTACTGGTGGCAATTACTTGATTCATAGAACCATATTAGGGGTCAATATCAAATGATCAATTCTTCCCTGGGAATGGTGGACTTCTAAGGAGGTGTAAATGTTATTATTTTCATTAGCTCTACACACATTGGCATTATAGATGATGTTCTGCATCTAGTAGTCTAAGAAGCAGCAAGATGTGTGCACTTTATATATGTTTGTTTTCTAGAATTCATCCAAATAAATTTTGTAAAAGAGATGAATTTTCAGAGTTATCTTTGTACAAGGATCAGCAAACATTTCTCGTCACCTTCTGATTTCTATTGTTCTACTCCATTCTCTCTCCCTGGTATTGCTCCCATTGTAATATAAGTTTCTCTCTGGGGTAATTTCAGTAGCTGTCAGCCTTTTCGTAGGCACAATCATGTTTCCAACCATGCCTTCACCAACTTATTGAAATAAAAAGGAAATAAAATTACACAAGAAAGTGTCTGTATTATAATACAAATACCACATTATAAGCTTCAAAAGTCAGGAATGATTTTTATAAAAATCCAATTTGCTTCAATTTGAAAGAGTAGTTCAGGGTGATATATAACTCAACCAATAATTACTAATTAAGGAATAAATAAGTAGGTGTAAAACCACCTTACTAAAGTACATTGCACTCCACTGTTTGAGAGAGCCTTGACAGCACATCTCAAATATTCTGTATTTGAAGAGTGAGGTCTGAAGATACAGGTGGTTTCCTAAAAACAGGAAAAAAGAAAAAAAGAAAAAAAAAGATGGAGATGTCCCAGAAGCTATTATTGGTGCCTGACCTCTAATTTCACTTCCAACAAAGGATACAGAATATCCAAAGGAAAATGTGTATGATGGGAGAACAAGAAAACGTTTTGCTAAGAGTTATTTTTGAAGCTTCAAACAGAAGACCACAGTCAGGAGAAAAACCATACAATAATTCACCCAATACTCCAACCTAGCATCGCGTAAGAAAGGCTGAACCTCTGAGAATCTGGAAACAACAGATATTTGCGTGGAATTGTGCCTGGAACCTGCAACAGAAGAGAGCATTAAGGCTGACTGTGGCATTTCATGCAGACTCATGGATGAGATTAAAGTGATCCTAAGAAGCTCCTAGAAAATAGGTCCTGATGAAAGCAAATGTAAATCCTATCTGGAGCAAAAAGGTCCCAAATGCAGCCCCTTGGAACTTCTACAGATTAAATTTTTGGAAGTACAATTTTATAAACAAAAAATATAAAATATGATATGCAAGAAAACTATCAGCAGAAATAAAAGCAATGTAAAAACACTCTGCTCACTGTGCCCACCCAGTGATTTCAGATACTGGAAATAACAGACACAGTATGCAAAATATCTTATGAGATCTTTGAAGAAATAAATGGTTATTAAAAATTAGCAAGGAACAAGTCAATATGTCTTATGAGCTTACTGTATTCCTCCTCAGAAAATTTCATACCCAGAGGTCCTGACCCCCAGTTCATTAGCATGTGACCCTCTTTGGAAATAGGGTTTTTGCAGGTATAATTAGTTAAGATGAGGTAATACTGAAATAATGTGAGGCTGTGATGGTTAATTTCATGTGTCAATTTGACTGGGCTCCAGGGTGCCCAGATATTTCATTAAACATTATCCTGGGTGTGTCTGTGAGAGTTTCCTAGTGAGATTAACATTTGAATTAGTAGACTAAGCAAAGCAGATTGTCCTCTTCAATGAGGGTGGGCCTCATCCAATCTGTTGTTGAAGACCTGAATAGAATCAGGAAGAATATATTCCCTTTGCATGGCTATCTTTGAGCTGGGACACTGGTCTTCTTCTGCCTTAGGACCCAGAGTAGAAACTGACACTATTAGTTCTCCTGGTTCTAAGGGCTTTGGTCTAGGCTAGAACTGTACTGTTAGCTCTGTGGGGTCTCCTGCTTGCCAACTGCAGGTCTTGGGGAGTCTCAGCCTCATACCCATCTGTGGCAATTACACACACGTAAATACATGTGCACATGCACATGCATGTGTACACACACACACACACACACACACTTTCTATTGGTTCTGGTTCTTTGGAAAACCTAGACTAATATACAGCAATTAATCCAATTTGACTGCTGTTATAAAAAGCAGGAATTCAGAAATAGACACACGTACACAAAGAACACTGTGTGAACATGAAGGCAGAGACTGGGGAGATGCATATGCAGGAGAAGAGACCCCAAAGATGACCAGAAAACCACTAGAAGATAGGAAGAGAGGCATCAAGCAGATGTTCCCCTACAGCCTCAGAAGAGACCAACCCTGAGGACACACAGAACTTGCTATCCTCATCTCAAAAACTGGGAGGCAATAAATTTCTACTTGATTGGTGACACTGTTATAGCATTGTGACCACAGGAATCCACTATCCAAGCAGCCAGGATATTTATTTTAAAATAAATAAACGTAACTTTGGGGAATAGTAATGTAATTATCCAAATTCAAAACACAGCAAATAGTGTATCAGCCAGGGTTATGTACACGAGATAGAAACCAACAATTTTAGGAACAGGCAGGAAAGATTTAATTCGAGGAAATGGGTTGATTTTTGAATCGTTTTGTTTCCTGAAATGGCTCCCAAACCACCAACACTGACCGATCACCATTAGTGCTAAGCCAGGATTAATAAATTATTTCCAGAGCCACCATAATACATGCTACTCATTTTCAGGAAGCCAGAGAATGGAGAAAGCTCTGACCAAAGGATGCGGGTGGCAGATCAGGAAGGCAGATCCACTGTCACCACCATTGCCATTGCGTGTCAGCACGCAGGGAACTGGAGAGGGGACTAGGCCATGTCGCAGGTGATCCTTACATTCCTGAGACCCTCCTAGTCTGCAGCAGCAACCAGGGCTCCACCTCAATTCTACATTTCAAATCTCATGCAAAAACATCTAGGACCCTAGTTTTAATAGAATCTTTGAAGTATAGTCATTTCCTACTTTAAGGCTTCTACCCAGAAAGTAGCTTGAATGTTAAATGAGTAAGTCAACCCAGCATACACACCAGAGGGAGGCTAAGAAATGGGTTAAACACAGGAGAGACAGAGCTAGTGTACAGAACACAGATCCAAAGAAGCACTGAGAATGCTTACTGATTTGAGGAGATGGGAAATATAAACAGATTAAAGGACATTGAGAGGAGAATATGAATGTCTAAGTTTATATCTATTTGCATCCTAGAAGCAGGGAGAACAGAAAATATGAATTATTTAAAGTTATCGTTTCTGATAATTGTTAAAACCTGTGAGAGACATGAGTCACAAATATAAGAAACACAAGTCATGCGAAGTAGGATAAATAAAGAGAAATCCAACCCTGGACACATTGTCTTGAGTTAGCTGAATACCAAAAACAGAATGACAACCTTACACGTAGCCAGAGAGAAAAGTCATACCATTTATTAAAGAATGATTGTTAGACAATAGCAATGTTCCAAAAGCAAAAAAAGAAAAAAAATGACATAATATCTTCAAATAACTAAGATAAAATAACTACCAATGAGGGATTGGATATTCGCAAAACTCAATCTCAAGAATAAACACACTTTCAAATACACAAACAAAAATCAGAATAGAGTTATTTATTTATTTCAGAAAATAATAGAGTATTTAGGTCAGATTTGTTTATTTATTTCTATTTTATAGTAGCATATTTATTTTGGAAAAATGAAACAACTACAGAAGGAAGATCCAAAAAGCAATAAGGATAAACAATCACAAAATGTATATAAACATGAGGAAATATAAACAGACAGTGCCTGAAGAAAATAATCATAATCATAATACTGTCAAATCTGTGGTTTATAAAATGTCAAAACAAAAACATTGAAGAAATATCATTTTTAAATCATAAGAGTAATAAAAGCCTATCTTGTTAGGAAGAGTGAGTAAGCAAGGTGAATTATCCAGTGTAAAAATCCAATGGCAACGTTTGAAAGAGTATAAATGAAGTACATGACATAAAGTCCAGGAGAATAAAGTGAGGTAAACAAAACTGACGAAACAACAGAGTAATGTTGGGGACCGGCACGTCTGCCAGGAGGCTCCCGGCCTGTGGGAGGCCTCGCCCCAACTCGGAGATGTTCACAACCTGGAGGAGAGAGTGCGCAGAAGAAAAGACAGACAGACAGACAGTGGGGTCTGGAGGACTACCCAGGCGATGCCAGTAGCATGCCAGAGTAGCGAGTTTATTGTGTGCATAAG
>CAUYLG010013561.1:0-28073 GCA_963573385.1 Cacajao melanocephalus
TTTTTTTTTCTTTCTTTCACTCTCACTTTCTTTCCTCTCTTTTCCTTTCTTTCAAAAAATAAAAAATAATAAAATAAAAAAAAATGTAGAAAATGGTATAAGAAATATAAGTTTGTGTCTTCATCATACTCTGTTACATAAGGTAGTAAAATACTTGTCTGTTTTTTCTTACAGAAGTTGATTCAAGTAAGTTGAGAGGCCAGTTGTGTGGAGAATGTCAGGCTGCCATAGAAAGAATAATCCATTTTCGACGAGAGCTACAAGTGATGAGTGAACAGCTAAGGAGACACTGGCCAGAACAAAAGTACAGATTCTTCATTTAGCTTCATTTACTTCTTAGTTTTCATCTTTCTGACCATCCACCGGCTTTTAAACCTCTTGGGATTTTGTTTTTTCTGGATTCCCCAAGCGCTATTCAGAAACTGGACAGCAGAGCCCTTTTCACTGGTAACCTCTTGTTGGGAAGAGACAGGAATTTATTTACAGTAGTCCTGTTGGTTCGTGGCCCATCTAAAGAATGATGTATGAAGGCTTGTGCTGCTTGTTGCATTGAATCTCCTAGAGCTTGTCTTATAGCCTTAAGGCCAAGCAACTTTTATTCTGGCTGACAGACTGTGCCTTTTGTACTTTAACTTTCTTAGAGTCATTTCCTTTTCACAGTCTTCATTTTTCTTTAGATATTAACTTCTTTCACCTTTCCTGGCAATTTCTTTATATTAGTCTAGGAAGCTATCATTAGCTTCTCTAAAATAGTGTCTGGAAGGAGTTTTCTTTTCTTTTGTTAAATGAACATCTTCTCGTGTCGTTTCCTTTTCTCCTTCAGGATCGATTTATCCCTGCACAGGGTGTCCCTCACTTGTTGGTCCTCTTCTCCGGCTTCCACTTGGGCGCTGGCCAAAGTCAGCTCTTTGGGGGCCTTGTTGTCAAACTCATAGTCCCCTTCCTAGTCTTCCTCCAGCAACTTGGGGCCATGCACCTGCTGGGCTGCCAGAGCAACAGCCCCTGCTCCACCTCCTCTTCCAAGGCCAGCTGGCCCTCCTCCACCATCACCTTCCAGGACACCAGGGCACCAGACAAGCTGGGTGGAAGCTGCACCATGGCCCATGCAGCACTGGATCCAGATTGTATAATTTCTGTGTAATTATATGGATTTGCATGATGGTCTAGGCACTTATTTTCATGTTTATTGTGTTGTGGTGTCAGAGTATGGTTGGCATAATCTCATTTTCTTTCTTTCTCTTTTTAATTTGCCCAGGATTGTTTTCTGCTCAATGGTGTAGTCAATTTTAGAGTGTGTGCCATGTGCAAGTGAGAATAATGTACACTCTGTTGTACTGAGGTGAAGAGTTCTGTAGATGTCTATTAGGTATATTTGGTCACATGTTGAGTTCAGACCCCAAATATATTTATTAATTTTCTCCCTCAATAATCTGTCTAATACTGTCAGTGAGGTGTCAAAGTCTCCCATTATTATTGTGTGGTTATCTAAATCTCTTTGTAGGTCTCTAAGAACTTGCTTTACGAATCTGGTTGCTCCTGTGTTTGGTTTATATATATTTAGGATTAGTTAGGTCTTCTTGTTGATATGAGTCCCTTACCATTATGAAATGCCCTTATTTGTCTTTTCTCATCTTTCTTGGTTTAACGACTGTTTGTCTGAAACTAGAATTGCAACTTTTTTCTGTCTTCTTATTTCTATATTCTTGGTAGATTTTTCTCCATCCTTTTACTTAGGACCTATGTGTATCATTGTATGGGAGAGGGCTCCCTTGAAGACAGCATACCACTGGGTTTTGCTTCTTCATCCCGCTTGCTGCTCTGTGCCTTAAATGGGGGCATTTAGCCTATTTACAAAGTTAGCATTGATTTGATTAATACTATTGTGAAGATTTGATCCTGTTATAATGTTGCTAGCAGGTTATTATGCAGACCTGTTTGTGTGACTGCTTTACAGAGTCAATGATCCATGCCTTTAAGTGTGTTTTTGTAATGGCCACTATGCATCTTTCCTTTCCGTATTTAGCACTCCCTTCAGGACCTCTTCTAAGGCAACTCTGGTGGTAAAAAATTCCCTTAGCATTTGGTTGTTTGTAAAGGTTCTTATTTCTTCTTAACTTATGAAGTTTAGTTTGCTTAGATATGAAATTCATAGTTGGAAATTCTTTTCCTTCAGAATGGTGAATATAAGCCCACAGTCTCTTCTGGCCTGTAAGATCTCTGCTGAAAGATCTGCTGTTGGGCTGATAGGATTATTTTTGTAGATGACTTGCCTCTTCTATCTAGGTGCCTTTAACTTTTTTCTTTATTTGACTTTGGAGAATCAGATTACTATGTATCTTGTTGATGATCTTTTTGTGTAGCATTTTGCAAGGGTCCCCTGTATTTCCTGAATTTGAATGTTGACCTTCCTAGGAAGGCTGGGGAAATTTTTATAGATGATATATT
This sequence comes from Cacajao melanocephalus, assembly GCA_963573385.1. Lineage (NCBI taxonomy): Eukaryota > Metazoa > Chordata > Mammalia > Primates > Pitheciidae > Cacajao > Cacajao melanocephalus. The sequence goes on from CAUYLG010013561.1 coordinate 2,446, forward strand.
GAAATAAGTTTTTCAAGTTGCTTAGTTTCTCTCCCTTTCTTTCAGGGACATCAATGAGTCATACATTTGGTCTCTTTATATAATTCCACACTTCTTGGAGGTTTTGTTTTTTCTTCTTCTTTATTTTTTTTCAAGCTCTGAGATCCTTTCCTCAGCTTGGTCAATTGTGCTGGTAATACTAATACTTTTGATTGCATTCTGAAATTATTGAAGTCAGTTTTGCAGCTCTATGAGATATTTCTTTTTTTCTTAAAATGTCCATTTTGTCCTTCATATCCTGTATTGATTTGTTGTATTCCTTCAAATCATTGAATTAGATTTCAACATTCTATTGAATCTCAATAATCTTCATTCCTATTCATATTCTGAATTCTATTTCTTTTATTTCAGCCATCTCAGTCTTATTAAGAACCATTACTGGGGAACTAGTACAGTCCTTGTGAGGCTAGGAGATACTCTGGCTTTTTGAGTTGCCAAAGTTCATGTGCTGATGCTTTCTCATATTTGTAGGCTAATACCCCTTCAATCTTTGAAGCTGATGCCTATTGGATAGATTTTATTTTGTTGTTGTTGTTGCTTTTATCTTCTTTGATGTTCTTGGGGGTTTGATCACTGAATAAGGTAGGTTTAGTTGACTGGCTTTATTTCTGGAAGATTTTAGTGGGTCAAGGCTCAGCTCTGGATTCCTGTGCTGTGTGCTCTAAATCTAGGGTGGGAGGTACTGATATTAGCCCCCCTGATTTGTTTGCTGGCACCTTGATGTTAGGAACCTACTGTTCTGCAGAGGTCAATGTGTTCTCTGACTGCCGGTCACAACACTGATGGGCGGGGCTAGTCAAATGCTTTGTCTGGTAGTGGCAATAGAATCCCTGCTCATTTAAATTTGTCAGTAGCAGTAGCAGTGTAGTCTAGCACACGTTTATCAGCTGAGGGGGGTTGCTAGCAGTGCAGTCTAGTGCACATTTGTCGGCTGAGGAGGGTGCCAGCCCACTTGTGGGTGTTTACAGTGGCAGCAATGGTGGCATGGTATGAAAGGTGAAGAGATGAGGCCACTGGTGTCTGTGTGGAAGGAGGAAACCAGTGGGCATGGACTGGTGGTCTCTATGCATGTGATCACATGGGTAGCAATGGTGACACAGGGAAGCGGGCAGAGTTATTGGTTTCCTGGTGCGCCTTCACATTGACAATGGCATTGCAGCAGGGTGCACTGATGCCAACAGCTGTGGCATAGTGGAAGGCACACGTACATATGCACCAGCAGGGACATGGAGAAGACAAAGTCCACCTATGTGCATGTATCATGGTCAAGCAATGTGGGGGATGGCCATGGGTGAGTGTGTGCTTGCAAAGCAGCACATGGGAGGCTGTGGTGCAGGGAAGATGCTGGTGAGCTGGTGTGCATTGGCAAGTGCCATTCTGCTAGGGCTTTCTGGTGGTGAGGTGTGGTCTTCCAGTGCAGGAGCCCCCAGGAAGCACCCTTGCTGGACACCTGAGGCTTCACTGCAAGCATGTTTGACCTGGTTAGGGCCCCAGGAGAGACCAGCAGACAAAGGGGTGCTCAGGTCAGACCACATCTATCTCATGGGAAAGATAGCTCTTGCTCTGTTCAGTTTTGACAGTTCTGCTAAGGCTAAAGTCTCCTAGTGAATCATGGCGAAGCTGGAGCTGGATATCCCTGGCTGTGTTTCACTACAGGAATTCTTGCACCAAACCCTCTAGGCTCTGCACTGCCTGGAGTTCTGCCTCTACCTCCTCTCTAAGCAGCTCTCCAGTGTACTAGTTTCTGTACTTGTTTATCAAAATCACATGCAGTTTTCTTTTCTGGAATTTAGAAACTTTTGGCTTTTCCCCTTCAGTGAATTACTTGGTGACTTTCCTCACAGTTGAATGTTTCTTGTTTGTAAAATAATCATGTGCAGAATATAAAGAATGTTTCAAATCAATAATAAAAATGTAGAAAATCAGTAGAAAATTTAGAAAAAGGAATCCTGAACAGATATTTTACAAATGAGAATATCCAACTTGTCTTTATGAAAGTGAAATTTAAATTTACCTGTGATGTCAATTTACAGCTACTAAAGTCTCTAATAAATAGATAAAAAGAAATTAATGTCAATTGTGAAAAAAGATGTTGAACAACTGTAATTCCACACTGAAGAAAACAGTGAAAATAGTAAAGTAGCCCAATAATAATGTTTAGCAATATTAACCCAACAAAACTGTGTATATATATTATTTAAACCCCGTACACAAAAATCTTAATTGCACCGCTATTCACAGAAACCAGAAATTTAAATTGACTCAAACATCTATCATTAGAAGCTGTATGGAATATTAATTTAAGGTAAATTAATGTAATGTGATAGTATACAGAATTTATAATTTGAAAATCAAAATTATCAACAACACCATTAATAAAGCTCACAGCCATGTTGAAGAAATGATACCAGACACTAAAGTGTACTGGCTGTTATATGTAATTAAAAGTAGGCAAAGGTAATCTAACATTTTAGACTTCAGAGAATGATACACAAGTGGTGACTACATAGATGCAGAAGAGAGTTAGAAAGTGCTGGCAATCTCCCTTTCATGATCTAAGTGCTGAATACATGGATTTATCCACTCTTTAAAAACATACTACATTGAACAGTTATAATATGGAATTTTTAGTATGTATGCTATACTTCAATGAAATGAAAAATAACAGCTTAATGTACTATCTTTAGTTTTTTTTTACTCTCTCAATCCAAAACTGATTATTGATTACCTCTTTTTGCCTATAAAAGTTATATTATTTATGTAATATTCTTAGATTTTATTAAGATAAAGATAGTATTTTATGGATAAAATACAATATTTTTAAAAATGTATAGTTGCTCTTTTTCTCACAGTACCAATAATTAACGTATACTGATAGCAAATGGTTTTTTAAATATATTGCATTAAAGAAGCCATTTCACACATTATTTTAGGTCACTAACAATGACAATAGCAATTGATTTGTAAGACTCTTCTGTTTTATCTTGGAGATTATGATTTCATTAAAAAAAGCTATCATTAGAAAATCAGATTTAAATTTCCAACAAGAAGAATGGAAAGTTTTACATTCAACTTTTTTTTCACTTAGTAATTGCCACAAAAGTGGAACTGTCATGTTCAATTTTCTTTTCTGTTATCTCTTTTATGAGACACAATGTCGAAGAAAACATCTTCCACACTATTAAAAGTATAATTGGACTAGATTTATCCCTGAGTTTGATTTGCTAATTGTCCCAGATTCTTTCTTACTGTAATATCTTTTTCCCCCTGAAAGAAATATAGAAGAGTACTGGATGTAAATTGCCTATCACATCTATCAAACTTTAGTGCTACAATTGATGACAAGAATTTCCCAGAAACAGAGAATTTTGTGTAGGTAAGTTGAAGAGTACAAAACAATTTAGCCAGAGACTGTCAACATGTAAGTGAATGCATCTTTATATGTGATTGTATGTTAGTTAATTAAATTGTCTCAACTGTTTTAAACTTCCGTGTATAGTTACAAGCATATTTTATGTGTGTACCTATATTTTAGGTTCATGGATCATCAAACAAAACTTGCTATCAACTGGACAATATTGTGATTAAGACAAGGTTTACTCACTGTTTATCTACTTTTAATTATTCACATTCAGACATTCAACATACACATTGAGTGTTTACTGTATGTTGGACAATTCTGTAACAACTGCATATGCATGGCTGGTAAAATTAACCAAAAAAGGTCCTTATAGAACTCTTACTCCAGTATCTTAGATATATAATGCTCAAGTAAACTACTATGCTATGATTTTAACATGACATATATATATATATCTAGGTATATAGATATATATTCTGGAAAATATAGATAAACTCATAGAGCAGTTGAAGATATATGATATTGTTCTACATGCAATATAGGATGAGACTTCCCTTGCTATGCAGTCAAGTGAATTCAGAGCTTTCCTCAGCAGTTGTGTCAGGACCCTGATGAAAGTCTACAGTATTTACAAGGACCACTCTTTTCTGGCTTTGTTGGGACCAGGTGACTTCCTGCTTTCCATGGAACATTATTAAAAGCTATTCATTATATACAACATAGTGTCTGCAGTAAAAGACACAGAATATTAAAACAATAAATTTTTTTTATTTAGGAATTGAGGAATTACTTCAACAAATTTAGTATTTATCAGCCTGTATTTCTAATTATCTCCTATGATTCTGTCAGTTTTATCACTGTAATTAATCATTGCTATCATGAATGTTCACTCTGGTCGGAATGTTATGGCAAGAAATGTATTTAACTTTTCACAATAAACAATTATATCATAGGTAAAGTCATATAATATTTGAAAGTAAGATGTGATAAGTTGAAAATAAAAATTATATACTCTAGAACAATGAATAAAAAGTATAATTAAGAATCCAATATTAGAGATGAAGCAATCATAAAAATTACAATAATAAAAATAAAGAAAAATATTTTTAAAATATTTACAGCCTATAAAAAGTATAGAATAAGATGTTAAATTAATAAAACTATATTGAATTTTACATTAAATATAAATCACATGCATATACTCAAAAGAAACAATTTGCCAGAGTGAAAAAAACCCACTTTATAATATTTTTAAGAAACCCATTTAAAATATAAAGTTAAAAATTGACTAAACATAAAACAATAGGAAACATTTATTATAGTAAGGCAAAACAAGAAATCTGAAATGGCTATAGTGATATCATATAGTATAAACTTGAGAAAAAAATTATTAGAGAAAAAATGTTTTATAATAATAAAGGTGTCATTTTATTAAAAAGCAATAGCAATCCTAAATGTGCTTCATGAAATTACAGATGCCAAAATATATAAAGCAATATTAACATATGGAAAAAATGGACAAACTGTTAATTATAGTTTAGTATTTCAACACCCTTCTCAATAACTGTTAAAACAAAGAGAAAATCAGAAAGCACATAAAATATTTGACTAATTCTTTTAATTGACCTTAGCCAATAGATTTTTATTTTATTAAACCCAAAACTATAGTAGTATGCATATGCTTTATATTGCACATGGTATATTCACTGTCCTAGATTATATATTGAGCCACAATACAAAACTCAAGAAATTAAAATATACAGATCATTCTAATCAGAACTGATTTAAATTAAATTATCAGTAACATAAATTTACTTGGAAAATTATCATAAATTTAAATATATGATACAGAATACATCACTCATAGAAAAAAAGGAGATTCTGTAATAAATTAGAATATATTTTGGACTGATTGAAAACATATCATAATTTGTGGGATATAGCTAGTGATGTGTTTAAAGGAAAATTTATAGTTTAAGTTCTTATGTTAAAAAAAAAAGTCCTATTTCTGTCAATAATCAAACCATCTACCTTAGAAAGTATATAAAAAACAAATCATTCCCAAGGCTTTTTGAAGAAAGGAATAATTAAAAATTTTAATAATTGATGTAGAAAATAGAAAAAGGAAAAAAATGAATAATCCCAAAGGCTATTTTTGAAACAAAATTTAATAAAATTGATAAATCATTAGATAATCTGGTAAGATAAAGAGACGACACAAATAAGCAGTATCAATAATGAGAGGGAAGACCTCACAACAAGCTTATAGACTGTAAAAGAATCATAAGAGAGAATTATGAGGAATTTTATTCTAATAAACTTGATAAGTGAGTTGGAGAGACTCCTAGAAAGATGCAAATAGATAAAATTAACTTAAAAATAAACTCAAAGTTGGATTAGTAATTAAAAACCTTCTCACAAAGAACACATAAACCAGATGGCACATTAGTGACTTCTATGAAAAAATCCGAGAAAGAATATCACTCACACAAAAACTTTCTGAAAAGTAAAGGCAGAGGCATATTGCCTAGCTCATTTTATAAGTTTCACATTATCATTTATAAACCAAAGTCATTGCAAGTAAGGAAAACCACTAAAATAGATGCAAAAATCACCAACAGAATATTACCAAATAAAATCCAATAATAAAATAAAAAGGATAATAAATCAAGTTTGGCTTAATATTTGAAAATTCATCCATACAATCCACAAATAAAAAGTTTCACCTAATTAAAGAAAAGCAAGTCATATGACCATCTAAACAGATTTAGAAATAGTACTTAAAAATGCAATGTGACACCATTTTTTAAAAATATAATTTTAGAAGTCTCAGCAAATTAGAAATAGAAAGGAATTTTCTCAAACAGGTAGAGGTCATCAATAAAAATCTCATGGCTACTGTTATACACATGGAGAAATACAAAGTTATTTCCTTCTGAGAACAAAAATAAGACATGGGTATCTGCTCCCAGACCTTATACTTAACACTATATTAGTGATCCTAGCTATTTTGATTAAGCAAGAAAAAGAAAATAAGGACATACAGATTTTACCTATTGAAAGAAATGAAAAAACTGTCTTTATTTGTAGATGATACAATTGTATACTTAGTGAATCTTAAAGAATCTCCAAAATAGTCACTTGTATCAAGTTTGCAAGATCTAGTGTAAGTATGAAAATTTCATTTTTCTTTATACTAACAATTATCAAGGGAAATTAAAATTTTAATATAGCGTTTTTTCTTATGATGTTTTATGGGCCTGATAATATATCATTTAAAATAGGATGAATGTAAAATACTTCAAGATACACTTAACACAGTATATGCAAGAGCCTGTCACTGAAAACTGAAAATATTGCTGAGAGGAATTACAGAAGTCCTAAATAATTGACAGATGTACCATTTTCATAGGTTGAATAACCAACACATTCCTGATAATACAATACTAACCATTATTATGAAAAAAGGTTATTCTTAACCAAAAGTGTGGCAAACTGATTCCAAAACTATAAAAAAGCAAATACACAATGACTATGTTGGGTTAATCTCAAGAGGACAAGGATATTTTATTATTTTAAGAATTTATAGTGAAATTCACACAAGAGATTAAGTAGGAAAATAGTATGATTATTTCAATAAACAAAAATATATGTGGCAAAATGCAATATAAGTTCATAATTACAGAGCAACTCTCTAAGTAATATTGGAGTCATAAATGTTGTTTAGGAAGAAATTCAATTGTCATTATTCTACAAATATCAATTGCATATATTTTAAAACTGAACAAAACTATTAGAATAAAAAATGTGTAATATTTCTTAATATGAGATTTATATACAGACGTTAGTTGCAATTCCATATTTTTGAAATAAACTAATAGTAAACTGAGAATAACACCAAAGAATACATATATTTTGAAAAATATACAAGATATTTTAAATATTTTATGAGACAAATTGTGTAAATGTTTATAGAAAATATAAAAATCTAAAGAATAAGGAAAAGATTCATGTTTATGAATAGAAAAACAAGTAAAGATGCTGATTTTTCACAATTATCTCCATTTAATTGATTTAATGCAAGTAAAAACTGCTAATGTATTTTTTAATACTTGATAAAATATTTCAAAGATTTATGTGAGAGATACATAAGACAAGAAACCAAGACATTTCTGAATAGCAAAGAAAGAATCTTTGTGCTATAGGATATCAAGACTTATAAAACCACAATAATTAAAATGGTATTAATTGTAATATAACCTATTCAACTGTGTTCCATTAACCACCTGTGTTAATGGAACATAGTTGAATAATTTTACTCACATAATATAATTCAGCTACAGTCTTTTATGGTTCTTTGTAGCATGACGGAGTTAGCTTGGAAGTTCAGTAAAAAAAAATTATTTTATTAAATAGAGCAAGAATATATTCATATGAAATAAATGTACTTGGATTCCTTTCTTACATCATAAACAAAGTTAAATATATAAAAACCAAGAATTTAAATGTAAAAATAGCATTTTAAGAATTTTTTTTGTAAAATTTAATTGATGTATTTCTGAGCTTGTGATAGTGAAGCATTTCTTAAATAAGAAAAATTTGCCATTTATACAACAACAATAACAAAATGACAACTGGGATGACATTGAAATGTAAAAGCCTCTAAATCAAAAGTGTTTTATAGAAATCGAAAATACAAGTTCGATAGTAGGGGAAGATATTTGCAACACGTATAACCAATAAAGAAATATAAAAAAACCTCCTACAGAACACTATGAAAATAAAAACTCAATCATATTTATGATTAGATAAATGGAAATTGAAACCAGAACAAGATTTGATTTCAAAAATTTTTCAAGACAAAAATCAAGTATGACAGCATCATATGCTTGCAGGAACGTGATTAATCACAAATTCATATATTGTAGACTATGCTGATATTATATATGACAAGTTTGTACAGCTACTTTTAAATATAATTTTACATTTTCTTGGAAGTTTTAGATTTTATACCCGTTATTAGCCATGATTTTCACTGTTGAGTACATATAAAAGAAAAACAAATATAAATGTATTCTTGGATAATACTCAAGAAAACTAATAGCAGCATTCTTCAGAATAGCAGAAATATGCACATCAACAGAACAGCTAAAACAAGTGTGAGACTTTAAAACAATAAAAAAATCAAAAATTAGCTATAGCTATATCTGATAATGTTGATGAGTCCTTTTAAAAATCCTGAAAGACTACATAAAATGTGATGCAATTTTCATAAAATAAAAATATCTAATATGAAAAGAAGACACCTCATAGTAATACCTAGAAATGTAACCAAACTAAAATTTTTAAGAAAAACGACAAAGACAGAGTTAAGATTATAGTTATCCTGGGTGCTTGCGGGAAGAAAAATAGAGTTGGGTCATATCACATTGGACTAAATGAACTATTGTCAATATTTTATTTGTCATGTTGGGTTAGTGGTATATTGATAAAATATACATTTTATCAAATAAATAAATAAATAAAATGACAAATAAAATAAAATATATATATATAAATATATACTCACCCAACATGACAAATAAATAAAATTTTAAAATATATATTTTAATATATAAATATATACTTACCCAACATGACAAATAAATACAATAAAATATATATATATGTTTTTGAGACAGAGTCTTGCTCTGTTGCCCAGGCTGAAGTGCAGTGGTGCAATCTGTGCTCACTGCAAACTCCTCCTCCTGGGTTCAAGCAATTCTCCTGCCTCAGCCTCTCAAGTAGCTGGGATTACAGGTGCCCACAACCATGCCTGGCTAATTTTTCTGTATTTTAGTAGAGACGGGGTTTCACTGTGTTGCCCAGGACGGTTGTGAACTCCTGAGCTCAGACAATCTGCCCACCTCTTCCTCCCAAAGTACTGGGAGCCACTGAGCCAGGCAGATAATTATATTCTTAAAAACAAACAAATATAAACATATTTGTATTCATGCAAGTGAGCAATGCATTGATCAATGATAAAATAATGTCAGGAATTAGATGATGAATAGTCCAATTCTATGCCTCAGAAACCTAGAAATTAGGAACTAACACACACACACACACACACACACACACACACACACACACAGATTTTTTTGGAATAATTTCAAAACCTTTCGTTGCATTGTCACGACTTTCCTCTGCAACTTTATTTTTGCCAGTCTGTGCCTAATGTTGCATGTTGTACACACACCAAGTCGTTTTTATTTTTTTCTAACATGTAGTCCTTTCTCTTCATGTCATTTGTCTTTTGTGCCTTTTGTTTTATTTATTTATGTGAGATGAGGTCTTGCTCTGTCACCCTGTCTGTAGTGCAGTGATGTGATCATAGCTTACTACAGCTTTGGACTCTCCTGGGCTCAAGCAATCCTCTCACCTCAGCCTCCCAAGTAGCTAGGCCCACAGGCATGTGCCACCATGTCCAGCTAATTTTTGTTTTTATTGTAGAAATGAAGTCTCACTACGTTGCTCAGGCTGGTCTCAATCTCCTGGCCTCAAGCAATCCTCTGGCCTCGGCCTTTCAAAGTGCTGCGATTACAGGCCTGAGCCACCACAGTCGACTTTTCATCCTTTTATAGTTTAGTTCAGCTTCTATTTTTTAAAAGATGTCTTTGGTTCTTTCATTGCTCACAAAACATATCTAATTCTGTGCTGTCATAATATGCTTGGCTGTTTATATTTGGAAGTAGAGCTTCTACCACTAGACCGTAAGCAATTTAAAAGCTGGAAATGCGTATCTTTAGTTTGCAAATTCCCAAATAAGTACTGCACCAGCAATGTAAGCAGACATTCAATAAATATCAAATTAAATCAAGGGTATCACAATGAACTCACTAATTGCAAACTGTTGGACTATATCCTTTCTAACTACTGCTCATTATAAAGACTACCATCTCAGATGAACTCTAAGCTGTTCAACAATTTTGCAGACTAGAGCTTTAGGAATTTTATGCCACAGGCGTAACCCATAACCACTGTTAGAGGTAGACAGAGAGAAAAAAATACATTCCTCCCTCCCTCCCCTTCCCTCCCTCCCTCCCTCCCTTCCATTTTCCCTCCCTTCCTTCTTCCCTTCCTTCCTTCCTTCCTTCCTTCCTTCCTTCCTTCCTTCCTTCCTTCCTTCCTTCCTTCTTTCCTTCCTTCCTTGTTTCCTCCTTCCCTAACTTCCAAATACAAACTCAAAAATCTCCCAGAAAATCTAGCTTTTGGCAGCCCCTTTTCTCTTCCCTCCTCTAAATTTTCCCATTTGTGGAAGTGGGCAAGAACTTCTTTCTCAGTCAAGTTCCTTTCCAGGCCACTGCTCTTCTCTTCAACTCCTCATTTTCCTTCACTGCACTGAGCTTCCTTCTTATGTGCTGTGCCATCGATCTGAAGAATTAAATCTATTTTAAGTATGTTTTCTGTGGGAGAATCAGCTCGATTTTTCAGAAATAGGAAAAGCACTGCTATGGACTAGTCAATTACCTGAATTTTGTTAGAAACAGCACAGGAGCAAACCAAGGACCAAGAGTTCTCTCGAAAGTGGAGGAACATGAGAGAAGTCTGTTCTGTAATGTCTATACAGGTCTTAGTGTTACTGATATAGTCCCAATATTGATTATCTCCTTGATCTCAATGACAGACCCTTCACATGTATCTGTGCTCATGATCAGAATAGAACCCTACATTTCCGTTCTTTCTTGTGGACATTTAGGTGTATGGCAAATTTCTGGTCAATGGAATCAACAGAGGTATCATGAAGAAGATTACTGAAAACTTCCTTAAAAAAATGCTGATGCATGCCCCTTGACAAAGTTTATTCTTCCTCCATTATATCTTTATTCTCTCTATATTGCAACTTAATGGTCAATATTGGAAAAGACACATTCTCTTTATAGACAATCTCATATCAACCACTCCCTCTTAACCAACTACTATCTGAGATTAAGATGCACACATAGTGAAACATCGCTTCTAAATAGTTAAGCAAAATTTCCAAAGAAGGACATTTCTCTATGCAAATGCATCACCATTAGCACACCAAACAACATCAACTTTTATTGAACAGCACACAATATATGGTTAGCCACCAAAGTTCACTGATTTTTTCCCCTTGTTTTATCTGCTTTCTTATTCAGAAACCAATTAATATTAACATAAGGCTCATGGCTGTAATGCCTGCTTAATTTCTAAATATCTGAAATCCCCTTGCCACATCCCAATTTCTCTTTGTTATTCATGGCACATTTTTTGAAGGATCTAGGCCATTCCAGAACATTCTGCACTATGGATTTATCTTGCTGTTCCTCAAGGCTTGATTTAGGTCCAACACTGCTGACAAAGCACCATAGAGTGGAGATTCTGCACTTCCTACTGCATCACATCTAAAGCTATGTAATGTCAAGCTGTTCAGCTATAGGTGATTACGTGACAGCAAGCTTGAACTTTTTCTTTGTTAAGATGCTAAGTGACAGCTCTTTCCATGAAAAAAGTATATACATCACTTTGTAATTACTAAGTAATCTGTGAGGTGACATATTGAAACTGTATATATATCCTGTCCCCCAGCAATTTTTCACCTTACGGTTTTAACATCTTTTGGTGATCAATGTAGTAAACTAATTGGGAGTTTCTCATTTTATCATTCCTCTTCTACTAATTAATGGATATTCTTCAGTAAAGAAGAAATTTTCTTTTACCCCTTCATATTTTATTAGATATAACTATAGATTCATAGGTTTGGAAAGTTAAAGTTATTATTGAACATACCATAGACATTATTGTTATTAATCTTACTTTGAGGCTTATGGTACCCAAACTTAGACCAGTAGAAACCCTTACAAATTGGCTGTTTTTCTTGTGGGCATGACTCTATTACTTGTTGAGTGATACATATATATATATAATATATATAATATATATATATATTATATATATAATATTAGTTCGAGCTTCAGATACATTACCAAATTTTTCTTTACTTCCTTTCTTTTTAGTAAAAATTTTGGTTTCCAATCTTATTAACAGAGCTTATTTAATCTGAGGTTTTATTAGTGCCAAAGGAGTGATTTCAGAATTACAAAATGAATACCATACAAACAAGAATCCTAAATAAAGTTCAAGATTGACTTGCAGTTATCTTTGTCCTTAAAGTATGTTCAATTAAAGGTATGCAATCAAAACACAGTGCTAAGAATTGCATGAATTATTTTCCATGTATTTTTGTAAATTTGGCATAAAATGGGTATGAAGTTAAGATAATTTGTTTATATTTAAGTTCAGAATTTGCTTTTGGCGAGGTAATCTGTTGGCCTCTTTCAAAATTATAATAGTATTATTAGTTATTTGTAAGTGTTCCTATTGTATCACAAATTATTAATCTATCTTAAATAAATCAAATAATCTATTTGATTTATTCTCATTGATCTTGAATATTTTAAGTATATTTTATTTAAATCTCATCCAGTATATTTCTATGATTCTGTCTCTATAATTAGTTCTCTTTGGTATTCTTCATCACGCAGGTATTTCCCTTTTTAGTCTGTCTCATTGATTGATTCACTAATGGTTTGACTTCTTTTCTATAACTGCATTAAATCCTGATATGCTTTTGAATGTGAAATGTGAAAATAATGTCTTTCAAGAAATTTCAGTCCCAACCTCAAATTGAATAGAATATTTTTAATTATATGTTTCTCTGTGTACACATATATAGTGCATGTATGTGTGTATACACATATATATATATGCACACTCATACATATTTACACACACATGCATTACTATCTGCTCAACTCGAATTAGAGCTAAATATTTTACTTTCGAAAAGTGTTTATGGCTTCTATGTGTTTGCTCTGTAGTCAAAAGCGAAAGTTATTTTAATGATTTTTAAGAGCTGCAAACTGCAAACACTTTAAGCTTTTTCAAATAAGTATCCATTTGCTTTTTGCTGCAACTAACTTAATACCTGGAGTGTCAACACACTCTTAATCCATTGTTGACAACAAAATACCAATATTATCTTCCAAAGCCTCAAATGTTCTATTGGGGGAAAAATAACGATTTTCTTTATTTTCTAAATCATAGAATTGTGAAAAATGGATGTCTTTTATGTCGATAGAAAACTTCACCCTGCGTGTTCCTTCTGTTGCTTTAGTCTTAAAGATCCACTGTATATTGACTTGGTAGAGAAGCATGATGTTAAGACTGAAACATAAAAATATACCCTATTGTTCATTCAGGAAATAGAAAAGGCAATATTATTACTAGGAATATGGTGGCTATAACAGTTACTTAATCTAGCAGTTGTTTTATTTCATCCCTATCCCATACCTTTTTCAAGAGAAGGCTCTCTTAAGATGTAGATTGTTTGGCAGGTTATACAGAAATAAGAACTTTTTTTGTGGCAATATCACTTGCAGGATTTTCTTCTTTTTCTTTTTTTAAAAGACAGGGTCTCTCTATGTTCCTATGTTGCCCACGCTGTTCTCGAACTCCAGGACTCAAGGGATCCTCCTGCCTTGGCCTCCCAAAGTCCTAGGATTACAGATGTGAGCCACCATGCCCAGCCTGACTTGCAGTATTTCTTTAAGGTTTCAAAAGATATTTCAAAGCCAATCTAAGCTTATAAATGTAACTCCATCTTCAAAATAAGTACTTATACACGAACAATATTAAGTCTTATATTGTCAATCCCTGTCATATTTAAACCAGGGACTGTTGAGGAAAACACTAACATGAATGTCACTTCCTTTTTAAACACAAGCGATGGTCTATTAATGTGTCAATATAACTAACCTGTAGGCCCCGATGATTCAATAAACCCTAATCTATGTGTTACTCTGAAAGTATTTTGGAAGTTTAATAAAAATATATAAGCAATTGATTTTAAGTAAGGAACATTAACTTGAATAATATGAGCGGGCCTGATTCAATTGGTTACAAGGCCTTAAAATCAGAGCTTTTTCTTGAAGAAGTAAAAATGCTTCCTCTGCTTGGCAGCTTCACGTCATGCTCAAGAATTCTATCCTGCCCTTCCTGATGGTCTACTCTATGAATTTTGAACAGGCCCACAATCACAGAAACCAAGTTACTACAATAAATCTGCTTAAATACATCTCCTACTGCTTCTTTCTCTCTGGTTGAACTCTAATCCAAATTTAAGTACTGCATGTGGTTCTAGGGGAACAGAATCTTGGGGCTATATGTTCTGAGTTCGTTGTGTTTTTTTAAAAATTGACTTTAAAGCCTGAGGCCAGGAGTTCAAGACCAGGCTGACCAATATGGTGAAACACCCTCTCTATTACAAAAATTGGGTGTTGAAAAATGAGAACACATGGACGTAGGGAGGGGAACATCACACACCAGGGCCTGTTGGGGTTAGTGGGGCTAGGGGAGGGATAGCAGAGAGTGGGGGGATTGGGGAGGGATAACATTAAGAGAAATACCTAATGTAGATGATGACGGGATGGATGCAGCAAACCACCATGGCATGGGTATACCTATGCAACAATCCTGCATGATCTGCACATGTATGCCAGAACTCAAATTATAATTAAAAAAAAATACAAAACTTAGCCAGGCATGGTGGCATGTGCCTGTAGTCTCAGCTGCTCTGGAGGCTTAGATAGGAGAATTGCTTAAACCCAGGTGACAGAGGTTGCAGTGATCCGTGATCATGCCATTACACTCCAGCCTGGGCGACAGAGGAAGACTCTATCTCTAAATAAATACATACATAAATACAAATAAAAATTGACTTTATAATGTGACTAGATTTAAATTACTAATAACACTCATTTCCAGTGATAAGGAAGGCGTTTGTAGTACAGGGTATATTATGGCAATTGAGATACACAAAATATTGCTATTAGATATGGCTTAACAAATATTTATACTTTATATATAAAGTATAAAAACTTTATGTGTGTTATTCTACATAATATATATAATAATATATTTTATTATGTATATGTGTTTGTGTATATATATGTATGTGTGGTAAAGTTCTAGATGTCCTTGTATTTGTAACCTTAGAACATTTAAGATAACTTAAGGTATATCACGGTATTTTTTTGTTTTTTCATAAGTGTATTGGAAAAAATGATGAAAGAAAATAATGAGCTAATGAGCTGAGGACTTAAAGTTCCCTGCTCAAGCTCCTCTTAGTGGCCCCCATATTTTCATATTTTTCCCAGAAAAATCCTTTATGATCTGTAGCTGCAGGGATAAGATTTATGAAAACCAGATCCAGAGAGTCTCATCCTGTGCATGGCTGAATAATAAAGCAAATTCAAGTCCCAATTTCATAGGTTGTGTTCTGTTAATGGCAGGGCATTGCTTAGGAAGGAATTGGATACTAAAAAATGAAATGGGGATATAGAGGTGGATCCTGATGGAGCTGGGAATATCGAACTCCTATATTCTGCTCAGCTTTCTTTGCCAGGAGAAGCAGCCCTTTCACCACTGCCTGAGCATGTCAGCCTCCCATGAAATATGGCCTCTGCAAGTGCCTTGCACATACTACTGATTCTCCTCAGGACTTGGGGTAGGTCTACTTCTAGACCTGTAATCAGATTCAAGTCACAGCAGGCATCCAAGGATAAAATACAAAATGTGACCTGCAACAAGGTACATTACACTTTTGAAGACCTGGCTGGACATGGTGGCTCATGCCTGTTATTCCAGCAGTTAGGGAGGCTGAGGCAGGAGAATCCCTTGAGCTCAGGAGTTAGAGACCAGTTTGGGCAACATGGCAAAACCTCATCTGTACAAAAAATTACAAACATTAGCGGCCCAGCTACTCGGGAGGCTGAGGTCAGAACAGCACTTGATCCTAGGAGGTTGATGTTCCAGTGAGCCAAGACTGTGCCAGTGCACTCCTGTCTGGGTGACAGAGGGAGAACTCAATCCATATCAAAGGAAAGAAAGAAAAAGAGAGGCTGGCGGGGAGAGAGAAGAGAGAGAAAGAAAGAGAGGAAAGAAGGAAGGGAGGGAGGGAGGAACGGAGGGAGGGAAGGAAGAACGGAGTATTCAAGTCTGTTTCAGAGATCCCACAACCATCTGAAAGTTGCAGAAATATCTAGGAGGACTCAAATCTGTATAACTCTGGTTATACTCAAAGCCAACATTTATTACAGCAAAAAGTAAAAATACGCATTACATGAAGTTCAGAGAGGTTAGGTGTCCTCTCCTGAGTTCATCTTTATCTGGGTTACAAAAAATATCATGCTTATCAACTAATTTACAAATTCCTTAAAATGTAACCATTGTTTCTTACAAGTTTGTAGACGCAAACTCCAGATATCACTGATGCTTACCTCTTTCTTTATCCTGCATAACAGATTACAGATTTTCTAGCTGTAGGCTTTCTTTTCTAGATTTCTGGGAAGTCCCAGTTTAAATGACTCTATTATTCCCTTGGTTTCTGTATCTGGATTTCTAGTCTGCAGCTGTAGTAATATTTAAACCCTCTTTGTAGACTGAGACTCATTATTCTCTTACGTATGTGCCTCCCCTGGAGCTGACATGCTGTAATGTGATGCGACCAGTTCCAAGAACCCATGTGCTTTTATACGTAGTCTGTGAGCATTACCATCCCTGCAACCTTAGACTCAGATACCTTTGTGCTAGTGTCTGGAGCTAGATTGATTATAATTCCTTGCATTCTCACTAAGAATTCTCTGGTACATTGGATAACTTGTTCTAACTTTTTAGCTATGTCTTAATTTTCCAGCCTGGACTCTCCAGTTTCTTCCCCACTCTAAGCTATTTTAAAATTGTTTCCAAGTCTATGCACTTGTCCATTCATTTTCTTTTTTTATTTCCTATGTAGGCATTCCCAAGGATAAGAAAAAATAAAATATGAATGTATTTATTCAGAGATGGTGATGTGCAACATATCTTTTAAACAATCACTTTCATTTTGCATGTGAGCATCTTTCTTTTACAAAATACTTTTTGGAAACTTTATCACTTCAAACATATACTTAAGGCATTTACAGTTTTGTTGCTGGCTTCCTCTATCAGCTTCAAGTATGCTATGCATACTCTATGTATACTCAAGTATACTCTTTGCAACAAAATAGCTCAAATATTCTTCCATGTAATAATCCCTTATTTTCCTCACTGCATCTACTTCAGTGTACTCTATCAATATCATTCAAACTGCATTAGATTTCTCTAATAATTTAAGATTTAGTATGTTAATGAGTGAATAATACTGATCACAGAATCAATAATACTGAATTAGAATTACTATTTGGGTTATTACAGAAAAAGTGATTCCATTTATCAAGTACATATGTCAAGATTGTGTTGTCATTAATAAAAATAATCCAGAGAATGAATATATATCACCCAGAGACTATATTTCCAATAACACACAATGCAATCTCACAGTTATTTATGTGAAAATGATAAAGAACTTTAAAAATATCAAACATATCAAATTAACATGCAAAAATAATTACAAATAAAAATGTGTTTCTGTTATTGTAAAATAGGCTCAAGCAGCTATAAATCTAAATACAATTGCTAGACAACATATGTGAAATAACATAAATCATCCTGTTATAAAGACTCATGCACATGTATGTTTACTGTGGCACTGTTCACAATAGCAGAGTTGGAACCAACCCAAATGCCTATCAATGGTGGACTGGATAAAGAAAATGTGGCACATATACACCATGGAATACTATGCAGCCATAAAAAAGGATGAGTTCATGCCCTTTGCAGGGATATGGATAAAGCTGGAAACCATCATTCTCAGCGAACTAACACAAGAACAGAAAACTCAACACAGCACATTCTCACTCATAAGTGGGAGTTGAACAATGAAAACACATGGACACAGGGAGGGGAACATCACATACTGGGGCCTGTTGGGGGCTGGTGGGCTACGGGAGGGATTGCATTAGGAGAAATACCTAATGTAGATGACAGGGTGATGGATGCAGCAAACCACCATGGCACGAGTATACCCATGTAACAAACCTGCAGGTTCTGCACATGTACCCCAGAACTTTAATTTAAAAAAGAATATTTTGAACAAAGGAATTCAGAAGAGTAATGTACTTGATTTACAAAGTCTAATTTTATGGTAGAATAATTATACTTTAATTGCCTATCAGAAGCATGAGGGGTTTATTTCTTCATTCAATTAATATTAATGGAGGCTCATTAAGTTCTTGGTACCTGAGAAGCCACTTCTAGGGAAAGCAAAAAGGGGCTGAAGTAGTAGGAATAAAATAAGAAAATAAATTAACTTGAAATGATATGTGATCAATTTAAATAAACTTAGAAAGTGGTACTTCTATGGAAAAGCAAAATGTTATGAATGAGGAAAATAAAACATAATCACCTTAATTTCTGGGTGTGTTTCTAGAAGCCAGACTCTGGATTTGGTATTTTCACAAAATATGGGACCCCTGTTTAGCTGTTTAATTATTGATTTCTGAAATGACTCTTGATGGAAGAATTACCATTCTTGCCAGATTTTGAAGTGTAACCCCAGATAAAATGGAGAGCTGTCAGGTAAGTGATATATATATATATATATATATCCTTTAGGAAGGTATCAGAGAGTTCTTCGAAAAGAACTGAAAGAGGAAATCAATCAAGATTAGACACTAAAGTCAATCCCTGATCTGTCTTTTTTTTTTTTTTTTTTTTTGTCTCATATTTTGAAACTCTAGGGTGGATAAAAAGAATTCCAGATACAGCATACAGACAGAAAGTACCCTAACAAAGTGGTGATGTGATTGGTGAGTCTGAGAAGTCTGCTCACAAATCATGTTTCACCTTCTTACTCTTTTGCTTCCTAAAGGCCATAGTGATCCTCCATTAAGTTCCCAGAAGCTCGAATGGGCACCAACGGCCGAACCTCAAAATCAATGTTTATGGTAGTAATTCATCATGAAATAGAGTAAGTTATATGCCATACACTGAAGTCTGATAAAGAAATTGACTTTGAAAATAGTGGCTTTGAGGAAGCCTAAATATTTGCAAAACTTCTCAAGAGATTTGGTTGCTGTATATGTTATTTTATTTACATATATATTATATATAATGTTTTATATATAATATATATATAATATAATGTGTGTGTGTGTGTGTGTGTGTGTGTGTCTGTAGGAAAAGCTATTGACTTAGAGTTTAAAAAAATGAGAAATGTGTCAGGATGAAGAGAAGAGAGAATGTTTTTCCCTCTTGGGACAGATATATTTTAGAAATGAGGATAATGAGATTCTACTTTTAAATATAATCCCAAAAGTGGTGTCACATTTAAGGAAAATGTGTCTTAATTAAATTCATTAATTTAAAGAAATGTTCTTGGGAAAATATTGATCACTATTTGAAGTTTCTTAATAACTAGTAGGAGTTACAAATAGAATACATTAGACTAATCAAGAGGAATATTAGAGAGTCAGAACTCCAGAAATTATAGTGACTTTGTTGTCAGTGTTACTCAGAGAGAACCAATAGAATATACACACACACACACACACACACCACACACACACACACACACACACACACATATATGTATGTATACCTGTATATATATATAAATACATATATATAAATACATATATGTGTGTGTTTATGTGTATACTATACACTATATATCAGATAGATATAGATACGGATAGAGAGAAGTGAAGGGATTTATAAGGGGAATTGGCTTACACAGTTATGGAGGATGAGAAGTCCTACAACAGGCTGGTCCTTTCAGGCTCACACATTATCTCGTCTGAAAATGTCCTCCAGACATACCCCAAAATAGTGCTTTAGCAGTCTTCTAGGTATTCTTTAATCCAACCAAGTGTTATACTACATCACACTTACATGTAGGCACAAGTGAAACATTGACTGGTAAGTTTCACTTGGGATTACAGGAGATGAGAGAACCAGAAAATAAGGATTTATTCAAAAGAGCTCTGAATCAGTTTATCAAATCTGTGACTTAATGCTTGAAATTTGAAAAGATGGTGATCATTTCAAAAGTCTGCCCTTCCAGGATTCTTGGTAGAATAACGGATTCAGTCCTAGGCTTGTAATAAGTCAGGTGCAAGGGAAAAGGAGGATAGGAGGCTTTCCATGTCAACAGAGAATATAATGGACACAAAGCAGATGAACATTGGGTTTAAGTTTCTGCTTTTAATTAAATGTCTTCCAGAACTTTGAAGACATGTCTGAATATTCTTCTGTCACTATATATTCCATGTTGTGCTGTTCTGATGACTCACTTTAGTGAATCCAATTCAGTGTCCTAGTGCCTACCTTTCACTGAGAGACAATTTCAACTACCTACACTGTTATTTTTCACTCGAAGGTCATAGGTTTGTTATGATGAAGGGCCAGATGGATGGTAAACTTGGGCTGTATCACCTTCACAACCTTACACAAAGACACAGATGGATCCGTACTCTCCTCTAAGAAGAAACTCAGCCATCATTGTTCCCTTTTTGGTAATCTCTTCTTTCAGTAATTCTGAGAAGAAAGAAAAACAAATAAATAAACAAGGAAAAGACATGATACTGCTTCAGAAATTTCTTTCCTCCTCTCAATCTTCTCTACTGTCAGATTATTTCTTCCACAGAGTTGAGTAAGAAACCTCAAACCCTGTAGTCAGCAGACAATTTCTATTTCAGGCTTTCTCTTTCTGCTGCCTTTGAATAGACAATATTCTTTGTACACTTTACTAGAAACTTTCAGGATTTATTTTAAAATTTAAAAACAAACACCCAGTGAGTTTATTTCATGGTGTTATTCACCGAACATGTCTTTTTTTGTTAAACCCCTGGTGCTTAGACAAAACTATACCAACATTTAGGATGCTGTGCGCTCTCGTTTTTCATCTCAAAAATCTCTATGTGTTTCTCTTTTCATATTATTTACATCTCTCTTAGCTTTTTCTGAAAGGAAATCCAGGCTAACTTACAAGTAGGTATTTATTCTCAAAACACATTTTAGTTTAGACTAAACAAAGTCTCTTTTCTTTCAATTGCCTGAGTATTGTAAATACTAGAGACACTACTGGTACTTTTGTTATAACTGAAGCAGCTATTTATACATTCTTCTTACAACCTTTGTCTCTGTGGAAGTGTCAACCTGCAATGACTGAATATGTGAGTTTGAAACTCTCATTCCTTCCAAAAGTAACTTTAGCACTATTTTCTTAAAAACGTAAATGTAGGCAAAACCATTCAGGACATAGACAAGGACTTAATGACTAAAATACCAAAAGCATTGGCAACAAAAGCCGAAATAGACAAATGGGATCTAATTAAATTCCAGAGCTTCTGTACAGCAAAAGAAACAATCATTAGAATTAACCTGCAACCAACAGAATGGAAAAAAATTATTGCAATCTACCCATCTGACAAAGGGCTAATATTCAGAATCTACAAAGAACTAAAACAGATTAGCAAGAAGCAAACAAACAAACCCATGCAAAAGTGAGAGAAGGATATGAACAGACACCTTTCAAAAGAAGACATTTATGAGGCCAACAAACGTAAGAAAAAATGCTCATCATCACTGGTCATTAGAGAAATGCAAATTAAAACCACATTGAGATACCATCTCATGCCAGTTAGAATGGCAATCATTAAAAAATCTGTAGACAACAGATGCTGGAGAGGATAAGGAGAAATAAGAACATCTTTACACTGTTAGTGGGAGTGTAAATTAGTTCAACCATTGTGGAAGACAGTGTGGCGATTCCTCAAGGACCTTGAAATTGAAATTCCATTTGACCCAGCAATCCCATTACTGGGTATATAGCCAAAGGATTATAAATTATTCTGTTATAAAGACACATGCACACATATGTTCATTGCAGCACTGTTTACAATAGCAAAGACCTGGAACGAACTCAAATGCCCATCGATGATAGACTGGACAAGGAAAATGTGGCACATAGACACCATGGAATACTATGCAGCCATGAAAAACAATGAGTTCATGTCCTTTGTAGGGACATGAATGAATCTAGAAACCATCCTTCTCAGTAAACTGACACAAGAACAGAAAACCAAACACCATATGTTCTCAATCATAGGTGTGTGTCGAACAATGAGAATACATAGACACAAGGAAGGGTGCATCACACACTGGGGTCTGTTACGGGGGCTAAGGGAGGGACAGCAAGGGGTGGGGAGGTTGTGGAGGGATAACACGGGGAGAAGTGCCAGATATAGGTGAAGTGAGGAGGGAGGCAGCAAACCACAATGCCATGTATGTACCTATGCAACAATCCTGCATGATCTACACATTTACTCCAGAACCTAAAGTACAACTAATTATATATATATATATATATATATATATATATATATATATATATATATAAAGTATATAAAGTCTGACTTGTAATAATCATCAAATATGTAAGAAAGTAAATTATTCCACACTCACCATTAGTTGTCTCTCTCCATGACCCAGCAAAAATGAAGATGTTTGCATGAGTCATGATTTGGAAATAATGATGATAGTGAGGGCAAAGCATAAGGTGACTGGAATACATTTATGCCTGAACCCCCAAATTTTTCAAGAATGACATGCATCTATTATATCAGATTTTGTGCAAATACAACAAACTGACTCAATAATCATAGTTAAAATTGCCTTCAGTGTTCTGTGTATCTTGCTGAGCTATCACAGCAATATTGTACTTGAACTTTTCCAAGCCATTTTTTACCCAGTCAGACTTAAAATATTGCTCTAGTCTGCCTTTATTCCTCTGAAGTGACACCTTGAAAGTGATGCTTTGTGTGTTATAGAAGATGGACTAAAAGTATATTCAATAAACTGTCTGTCTAATTTATACCACATACAACATCATCTGGGGACAGTGTGCAGTAAGGCAAAAAAGAAGAAATAAATAGTGCTTCTGGCATTTCAGAGAGTGTACAAGGTTTTGAAGCCTGAGAGACTGTATTTTGCTAGCTGTTTGTACCTCAATCTCAAGAAATCGTTGGATTTTAATTCTCCCCTACTCCTTACAATTTGCATTACATCACAAAGTTATCTTAGAAATATTTGCTATTAAATTTTAGCTTGCTTTCTTTCCAATGTTTCGGAAGTAGAGTAATAGTTAAATATGGTATGGATTTAGAAAACAAAATAATTTCTTTTTCTTTTAACATTAACACTGTCTCTATGAAACAGAATTTTTTTTTCCAAAAAAAAAAAAAATCACCCTTTCATTAACCCCACACCACCTCCTTCAAGGATATATATTTAATTCTAAATCAAGGAAAAAAAGGGTTAGGAGACAGTGTAAGTCCAGGTCTTTTATAACAAATTAAGTTATAAAAAGCTGTAGATGTGTTGCAAAAATAATGTATGAGTGAAACTCATTGCATACTAACTATAGATATTTTATTAATTGATTAAAATGAAAATATGGTAACTCAGTGTCTTATTCAAATTTGTAATGCTCACGATACCTTACAACACATTGTCTCTGTATTTTCACAGTAATTATTTATGGTAAGTGAGTTTTCAAAATAATTTCAAAATCATTTTCATAATACTTGGAGTAATAATAGAATACTATCTTGAGATATTACACATCCAAGTAGAACTTAAACAGATAATAAAACAAAGTGATTTAATGTTTAAATCACATGAAACTTTGAATAATAATTCGACATAATAATATGCACAATAAAAATAAGAAAATATAGTAATAATCTGTTTCAGAAAATACTAAGGTTGATCATATGTGTTCTTTAACAAAATCAAACATTATAGTTAAAAATATAAACTCACCAAATGATTTTAATCTTTTGTTGTAGTCTTGTTTTCTATTTAAGTTTAAAAAATGTAAGAAGCATATTTCTTGATATTCCCAATTGATTGAGGATTTACACTGGATCATAAATTCAACTTTCCTTTTTGGGTGAGGAATGCTTTATGATTCTCATATTCACTTTCGGACACCTAAGCTGTAGCCATAAAATGGAATAGAACCATTGCCCTCAGGTAAATGTCATATTCTGTGACCACATTTTTAGAATGTAATAAAGATGCTACAGAGGAACAATACAATATTTAAGAGATATACTTACTTATAGACTCCTTAAACAATAATTTAATATAATATTTTAATAATCGAGATAGTAATAAACATTTTCCTTCCATATTCTATGTATTAGAAACATTTAAATATCAACTCCCATCTTTAGAGAGGACAAAAGGCTTTTGTTTTAAAATTGTTTTCAAATTGAATTCATTTAGAAATTGTTACTTCAAAATATGTTAGGCTTCATATTCATTGTTTTTGTCTAGAGTAGCAAGTGTCTGAATTATATTTTTCAAATTGAGGTGTGAAGAACTCATTATCTTTAATAGATGATAAGGTAAGTCAACCTATTTTTTTCTAAACTACTTTGGTTAAGAATGAAAATTTGTTTCTAAAAATATTAAAATGTATTATTTATCACTAAATATAAACTATTTTACATAAAAAACATTAAACAGGTTCTTAATGAATGCCAAAGCATTAGATTTGATAATACAACACTCCTTCACCCTGGTGCAATTAAGATAGTTTTCCCTGAGTTTGTTGCAAATCTAGAAGCCAGTGATGTCCAGGTAGAATAGTGATTGCTGGCCGGGTGTGGTGGCTCACGTCTGTAATCTTAGTACTTTGGGACGCCAGAGTGGGTGAATCACTTGAGGTCAGGAGTTTGAGGCCATGCTGGCCAATATGGTGAAACCCTGTATCTACAAAAAATACAAAAATTAGCCGGGCGTGATGGTGGGTGCCTGTAATCCTAGCTACTTGGGAGTCTGAGGCACGTGAATTGCCTGAACCTGGGAGGCAGAGGTTGCAGTGAGCCAAGATTGCCACATTGCACTCCAGCCTGGGCAACACAGCAAGACTCTGTCTCAGAAAAAACGTGATCACTGCTGAAGAATGGGTAGTGCTGGAGAAAGGGTAGAAGCCTATAGAAAGCTTCGGCTCTTCGTGATTATTGCTTCTGCATGTTCTAAAGTTCTGTCTCTCACCACCACTAATCAATAAAGCATAGTAGTTTCTGCTTCCTTAACCCTCCTGTCTTTCTCAACTTGTTTTGATAAACTAACCCAGAAGTATATGAAGGAGAGGATTCTGGGAAATGTAGTCTTAGCATAAACAAACTGAAATTAAATCCATCATAGGATACATTAAGGTATGGACATTTGT
>CAUYLG010013562.1:0-14885 GCA_963573385.1 Cacajao melanocephalus
AGAGGTTTTTAATACCCATTTTTAGACTGCATTCTAGCCTGGGCAATAGAACAAGAATCCTGTTCTCTCTCCCTCTTTCTTTTCCTCTTTCTTTCTCTCTTACATTCTTTTTTTTCTTTCTTTCACTCTCACTTTCTTTCCCCTCTTTTAATTTCTTTCAAAAAAAACAACAAAAAAAAATAAGTTTACTATAGGTGTGTGGATTTTTGTTTCTTTGTCCTCTCTTCTGTTTCATTGGTCTACATGTTTGCTTTTATGCCAGTACCATGCTGTTTTGTATACTACAGCTCTGTAGTATAATTTAAAGTCAGGTAATGTGAATCCTCTGGTTTTATTCTTTCCACCTAAGACAGTTTTAGCTAGTCTGGATCTGTTGTGGTTCGACATAAATGTTAGAATTTTTTTTCTATTTCTATGAAGAATATCATTGGTATTTTGATAGGGATTGGATTGAATCAGTAGATTGCTTTCGGTAGTATGGACATTTTAACAATGTTAATTCTTCCCATTCATAAACATGGAATATCTTTCCATTTTATGGTGTCCTCTTCAATCTGACTATTTGCAAAGCCAAATTCAGAGGCCATATTTTTCAGGAAGACTTCATTTCCTGATAACGCAAATTATTTGTTTTCATATCTTACTTTTCTAACAGACTGAGAGCTGCCTAAAGACAAAGACTAAAAAGGTTTACTGGATAGTGATTGACAGCAGAGACTTTAGAATCAGATTTGGATTCAAATTCTGAATCCATCACCTTCTAGTTGAGTGGCAAGGGCAAGTTACTTAATCTCAGTTTACCTAAATTTCTTCCCCTGAAAGTGAAAGCGTCATTGTTTAGAATACTGGTTTGAATTAGAATAACTGTTCGAATCTCTTTCACTCTTTACAGTCACTCTCTTCCAAGGCAAAATGTTTACCTTCTTTCCCTTAATTTCTTGCTCTGTAAAACACAGTTGATAACATTACCTCACAAAGTTGCTGAGAGTTAGAAAGACACAATATATGTAAAACAGTATAGTGATTAATCTTATGTGTCAACTTGGCCAGGCCATAGTAGCTAGACATTTTGTCAAACGCCAGTCTACCTATTACTATGTAGTCTATCTTTGGATGCAATTAACATTTAAATCAGTAGCCTGTTAGTGAAAGCAGATTACCCTCCATGGCATGAGTGGCCACATCCAATCAATCCAAGACCATAAGAGCAAAAGATTTAATCCCTCTGCTTCCACCACAGAAGAAAAGAAGTAAGAAATGCAAGTACATTTTATTTTATTTTTGTTTTCTTATAGATTCCAGGGGTACATGTGCAGGTTTTTTACATGAGTATATTACATAATGCTGGAGTTAGGGCTTCTAATGAACCCATCCCCCAAACAGTGAACATTGTAACCAATAGTTGCTTTTTCAACACCTCGTGCCCCTCTCATCTCCCTTATGGATTCCCCAGTGTCTATTATTTCCATCTTCATGTCCACACATACCCATTGCTTAGCTCCCACTAATAAATGAGAACATGTGGTATCTTATTTTGTTTCTGAGTTAAAAAAAAAAAATTGGCTCCAACTCCATCCATATTGCTGTGAAGGACATGAATTGAATAAAAAGACATGAATATAAATGAAGGATATGATTTTATTTTCGGTGTCCATGCAGTATTCCATGGTGTATATATACCACATTCTCCTTATCCAGTCCATCACTGATGGATATTTAAGTTGATTCCTTGACTTTGCTATTGTGAACAGCCCTGTAATAAATATGCAAGTGCAGGTGTCTTTTTACAAAATAATTTATTTTTCTTTGGGTATGTGTCCAGTAGTGGATTGCTGCGTCAAATGGCAGTTCTAGTTTTAGTTCTCTGAGAAACTTCCACACTGCTTTACACAGGGATTGAACTAACTTACATTCCCTCCAAAAGTGTGTTAGTGTTCTCTTTTCTCCACATCCTCTCCAATATCTGTTTATTTTTACTCTTTAATAATAGCCATTCTGACTGATGTGAGATGGTATCTTATGATTTTAATTTGCATTTATCCAATAATTAGTGATTTTTTTCATACGTTTGTTGACCACTTATATGTCTTTTTTGGGAAGTATTTGCTCATGTACTTTGCCCATTTTGTAATGAGGTTATTTGTTTTGTTCTTGTTTTGTTTATGTTCTTTATAGCCGCTGGATATTAGTCCTTTGTTAGATGCATAATTTGGAAATACATTCTCCCATTCTGTAGGTTGCTGGTTTACTCTGTTGATTGTTTATTTTCCTGACAGAAGCTCTTTAGTTTAATTAAGCCCCATTTGTTATTTTTGTTTTGGTTGCATTTGCTTTTGAGGCCTTAGTCATACATTCTTTGCCTAGGACACTGCGTAGAATTTTTCCTAGGTTTTATTCTAGGATTTTTATAGTTTCAGGTCTTACATTTAACTTCTTAATCCACACTGAGTTATGTTTTGTATACAGTGAAAGGTAGGGATCTCATTTTGATCTTCTACTTATGGCTAGTCACTTTTCCCAGCACTGTTTATTGAAAAAGGTGTCCTTTCCCCATTGTTTATTTTTTTTCAATTTTGTCAAAGATCAGTTGGTTGTAACTGTCTGGTTTTACTTCTGGGTTCTCTATCCTGTTGCATTGAACTATGTGTCTATTTTCGTATCAATATCATGTTGCTTTGGTTACTATGGCCTTGTAGTATATATAGTTGGAAGTCAGATAATGTGATGCCTCCAGGTTTATTATTTTTGCCTGATTGCTTTGTGCATTCAGGCTATTTTTCAGTTCCATATGAATTTTAGAAGTGTTTTTTCTAATTCTGTCAAAAATGATATTGGTAATTTGACAGGAATTGTATGGAATCTGTAGATTGCTTTGGGCAGTATAGTTCATTTTAATGATATTGATTCTCCCTATCTGTAAACATGGGAGGTTTTTCCAGTTATTTTTATCATCTATGATGTCTTTCAACTGTGTTTTGTAGTTTTTCTTGTAGAAGTCTTTCACCTCCTCAGTTAGGTGTATCCCAATGTAGATCTGCCAATTTCTTCTTCTAGCCATGCCTCTCTGTTGTGAAGGAGTATGTAGTTCTTTTTGGATGTTTAATCTCAACATTGGTAACCTCCATGTTTTATACCTCCTTATATTAATATCAATCATTCCCAATCCCTACACTATCTCCTCTTAATTTAAGTTCTTCACCGTTTGTAGACATTTGCTCCCTAAAAAGAACTCTCATGTAATCTGCCTCACTGGTACAGTGGTTCTGAAATCTGAGTGAATCTGAGAATCACCTAGAACCACGCGTTCAAAATAAAATTTCCTGAGTTCTGTGTCTGGAGATTCTATATTTTTGATAAGTACTCAACATAATTCCAATGGATCTTATCCTAGAACTAGAATTTTAAAACCGCTTTTAAAAGAAAGATTCTATTCTGACTACTTTTTCATTTTGTCACTGATATTGTAGGCTACATATTTATTTCTGCTCTTTTTCCTTACTGGTGATAGACAAGTAAACTTCAGATAAGTTCTGCAATTTGAGTTACAGAGCCTAAGTTTTCTGCTTGTTAAATTATAACACATTTGTCTTCAGGAGCCCAAACACATTTTTCTCTGAAACTTTTCCATGTTGAAACAACTGCAGGACATTGTAAAGGCATCAAAGAAAACCAGCTAAAAATCTGTGTGACAATTCCTGACTGTTCTTTCTGATTAAATGTATTTGAAATCATTTAGAAAAATGTAACTAATTACACAGCAGAAGGTATTTTAACTAATATCTTAATTGTTTATGCCTAGGGTTCTCCTTTTGCCAGTGGCAGCACTCAGTGAAGTCAGCTTATCTGGGTAAGCTATTTCTTAAAGAGCATATGTGAAATGACGCTTGCAGAATTAGATGTTTCAGAAAGACCCAGTTCACACGTCACCAGGAAGGTTTTCCACAGTATTATTTATGATATTTCATAGTTAGGGACCATTGTGATATGAAGATTTTTTTAAAACTTAATACAGAAAAGCTATCTGCCTATTAAACTTTTTTTGTGAATGTCTTAAAACTATCCAAGTCACTCAATAGCTACTAGAAGTGATAGGCCAGGAAATTTTTAATAATTTTAACTACAAATTGCACAAGAAGATAGCAATCAGTTTATGTGGGATAGGAGAGGAAGACAGTGGTCTTGGAAAATGAAATGAATTTTGGTCTGACAAGTAATAGACAAAGTTTATTTTTGTGTAAACATTAGGGCCAAGTGTTAAAATAGAAAGTCACAAGTGATTCTCTAAGTCACAGTAACTTTAGATTCAGAGGGAATGTGCTGTAATACTGATGTAAACTAGGATAATCACCCTAATGCTAATGTGTCCAAGAGTCAATGGAGGCATAGAAACATATCCTTAGCTGTTAAGTAGTCGGTACTATTGTGCTGCTTTGTAAACGATACCATCATGACACAAATTTTATCCAGTCTTTGAGAAGACAAAAGCAATCTGTTTGATGACAAATAAAATCACAAACCAAAACTATGTAGGCCTGGGCACTAGCCAAAACAAATTTTCCAATTCTCCATATGGACTTTAATTTTAGGCACATAAACAAAATGCTTCTCAACTTCCTTTATCATGTCAGGCTAACAGAAGCCTTTCTAAGCATCCATTGAGTGCCAACAAATCACTGGCAATATTTTCCAAAGGCTAGTCATGTGTTCTCAGATGATTCCAGGGTCTTGTGAACAATGCTTTTCCTGATGTTTGTACAGCTTTGAGATCAAAAGAATCCATGTGTGATAGGGGCTAGAACTGAAGCCTAAGCGCTGCCATCTTATAGAGAAGCCACTTGGGCCCTGGGCAGAGGTGTCGTTCTCAGAACAGTCAATGTACATCAATTCTCAGAAGTGTTAAGGGTAAAAATTTCCACTGCTACTCCCCTCCCCTTGCAACAAACCACAGACGTTAGCTTCTGTACAGACAGCTTGCCTTGCACACAGCTGTGCCCCCCTGAACAAGAAAAGGATGTGGTTTTGCAGCTTAAATGCCTTGCTCCCTGTGAGCTCGGGGCCACGGGTTGGAGAGACTTAAGTCCTCCATGGCCGCCGGCAATAAAGACCTTGCAATTTGGCATACTTTTGTCTTGGTGTTGATTTTCTGCTCGCTCCGGTGCTACATATGGAACTTAAAAAGCTAGGTTCTTGCTTTGCATAATGATCATAGAACATTAAAAAAAAAAATTAAAAAAAATAAAAAGCTAGGTTCAAATTCTGGCTCATCTGTTACTACCTGTGTGATTTTGATCATGGGTACTTATGCTAATTTAAAATTTTATGTTAAATTTAAATATTTGAAAACTATGGTTATTATAATTTATGTGAAACATTGGGCTTGAAATATGGAAAACTGGTCTGACAGCTCATCATAATAATGGGAAACATTCTACCACTATTTAAATACAGGGGCTTATTTAAGTTCAAATATTAAAAAATTAAAATAGTAATAATAATGCCAGTTGAGCATGTGTAATCTGAAAATGTAATATCTGAAATACTTCAAAATCTGAAACCTTTTGAATGGTGACATGACACCACAAGTGGAAAATTCTACTCTTGACCTCATGTGAGACAAGTAGGGCATAAGTGAGGTGAGGATCACATTTAAAACACAGTCAAAACTTTTTTCATGCACAAAATTATTAAAAATATTGTATCAAATTACCTTCAGGCTATGTATATAAGGTATATAAAATGTAAATGAGGCCAGGTGTGGTCGCTCATGTGTGTAATCCCAGCACTTTGGGAGGCCGTGGTGGGTTGATCACAAGGTCAAGAGATCAAGACAATCCTGGCCAACAGGGCGAAACCCCGTCTCTACTAAAAAAATACAAAAATTAGCTGGGCGTGGTGGCGCACGCCTGTAGTCCCAGCTACTCGGGAGGCTGAGGCAGGAGAATTGCTTGAACCTGGGTTGCAGTGAGCCGAGATCGCGCCACTGCACTCCAGCCCGTCCCCTGGTGACAGAGCGAGACCCCGTCTCAAAAAAAATTAAAAAAGTAAATGAACTGACTGTTTAAAATTGGGTGTCATCCTCAAGATATCTCATTATTCATATGCAAACATTGCAAATCTAAAAAAAATCTGAAATCCAAAACATTTCTGGTCCTAAGCATTTCAGATAAAGGGTATTAAACTTGTACAACACATGAGATAAGATTGTTATACTTGTGGCCTCTAATACTATGGCTTATCTTATAAATAGATGTAGGATTTAAAGAAATAATATGTGTAAAAACATCTAAAGCATGGATTCTTAAAAATTACATACATATGTGTCATATTTAGACCCTATAAATAAGTTTATATTGCTCAAATTTGTAGTAAAGAATTTGACCTTGCCTAAAGAAAGGACCGGCTTTTGACCTCAATTTTTGGGATGTAATGTATGTCATAACGGAGAGAAGTATCTTTACTTGGTGGGTAGGGGCTGGCCACATCCTGAATTTTATACCCTAAAATACTGTAGTTCTTAGAGTGTGAAATTTGGGTCATGCAGTATCTGTCAACCTGGCAACTGAGATCAAACACAAGGGCAATGAATCAATCAGTCATGTCTACGTAATGAAGCCCCAGTAAAAACTCTGAACACAAAGGCTTGGGTGGGCTTCCCTGGTTAACAATACTCTGTGCCTATGGTCACACATCAATGCTAAGAGAGTAACACACCCCAAAGACACCAGAGGTTTCACATCTATAACTGTCCCCGATTTTGCCCTATTTGTCTCTTCCTTTGGCTGAATTTGATTTGTGTCCTTTATCTGTAATAACCCATAATCATGAGTATCATAGCTTTCAGTGAGTTATGTGAATAATTCTGGTGAATTCAGAACTGAGGGTGATTATGGGAGCTCCCCAAAGATGCAATTGGTGTCAGAAGTGAGGCCAGTCTTGGGGACCACATTCTTAAATCTCACATTTTGCTAACTCTGAGTAAAATGATATTATATCATTTAAGTTTATGTAAATGAC
This sequence comes from Cacajao melanocephalus, assembly GCA_963573385.1. Lineage (NCBI taxonomy): Eukaryota > Metazoa > Chordata > Mammalia > Primates > Pitheciidae > Cacajao > Cacajao melanocephalus. The sequence goes on from CAUYLG010013562.1 coordinate 7,015, forward strand.
AGCCCTTGACATAAACTTTACCATTTGTTACAAAGCCTTAAAAAAAAGATAAAATAATTACTGAACATTCTTAAACATTACTGTTCTATGAGTTATGCATTTTTATTACAACTATAAGTTAACAAATAAAAAGACAAATCTCTAATAACAATCTTTGGTTGGCTGAAGATATGTGTCTTTACTTTTGACTGAAGGACATTCCCATATGATCAATCCAAATATTCAAGTTTTTGCATAATTAAAAAAGAGTTAAGCTAACAACAAAATTATGTCTTTCTATAAAATCATAATGAATTGGTTAAAATTACCACATCGAGGCCAGAGTCCTGTGACACCTGGCAGATTTTTTATATTCAGGAAACAACATCCTATCCACTTCTTTTCTGTATTTGGAGAGGATTTATATCCCACCAAGATCAAGCTTCACAGTCTTGTGAACATCTGGAGAGGTAACACGATAAAAGACCAGATGATTACTACAGTTTTTTTTTTTATTTTCAGTACAAAGATTTTTAAATTTTTATTAAATTACAGTCACTGCTGTAGTCTTTCTCTAGAGTAGTGGTACTCAACTGAGTGTGATTTCTCCCCCAAGGACACTGGGCAAATCTAGAGATATTTTTGGTTGTAACAATTAGGTGGTGGGTTCTACTGTCACCCGGTGGGTAGAGGCCTGAGATGCCACTAAACATTTGTGGTGCACTAGATCACTCCCCACAATAAAGAACTGTCCAGCCCCAAATGTCAGTAATGCTGGGTTTGAGAAACCCTGCTCTTAAGATAAGTTTTAGTTTCAGTCAAACTGAACTTTATCCCCAAAATCAGTACAAGGGAATTTTTTCATGGCTCTTTCTGAATATATCACTATTCTTTCCTTATTTGAAGGGGGCAATTATATCTACAGACCCAGATCAAATATTCTTCCTTATTCAAAGTAAAATTCTGAAGTATTTAAGCTTCACATAAGCTGTACATCAATATCCGCTGGGGAAATTGAAACTAGATTTCTTGACCCAGGCTCAGTGGCTCACACCTGTAATCCCAACACTTTGGGAGGCCAATGCGGGTTGATCATTTGAAGTCAGGAGTCAAGACTATATACAGAGAGAGCCAAATTTCTCCCATCAAACCCCAGAGGAGCTGAGACCATTAATATTTTGGTTACAAAAATAAATTCAAGTCTGATAGGACTCCACAGGATAAAATGCTTGACCTGTCAAGCATTGACCTGTGAAGGTATTGTCCCTGGTTCTGCCATAAATGCACTTTATAGAGAGAAGTGTCATCAGTAACTGTTCCTTTTCATGGATATTGTAAGAAGAATATTTAGCCACTACTTGGAATTCTACATCTAGAATTATAAATATTAACATAATGGTCAGTAAAGACAATTAAGAAAATCAGACAAGAGCTCATGACATGCTCAACTCTGCCAGTGCTGAAGCCCTTCAAAATTAGAATTCCCAAGTAAGCTTATTAGACATGGGTGCAAGAACTCAGCCTTGAAGTACACTTCTGCTAATATTTCTTATTCAAGCACTTCAGACACAACTCAGTACTGATAAGTATCTAGACAGCTCACTTGTGTCAGGCTTCCTACCATCTGATTAAGATCCCATAAATGAGTCATATTTCATAAGCAGTGGCCATATCCAGTACTAGGCAGTCATAGAAAATAAACTAATCATCCAGAGGCCAGCTGTTCCATAAAGCTATAAGAAGCAGACAGTACTCATTGAAAACAACTGCTGTTGTCTTCAGTATGTGGTCAACTGCAGACACACAATATCAGCTTGAAAAGAATATGAGCTATCACCTAATTTAGCCACCAGATGTTCAAATATTCACTACATGAACCAGCTCAGTGGTCCCAAATCTGGCTATGTGGCAGATTTCATTTTTTGTTTTGTTTCTATTTTTTAAAGTTTTACCTTATTTTTAATTGACAAGTAATTTTGCATCTTTATGGAGCACACAATGTAATATTTTGGTACATGTACGCATTGTGAAATGATCAAATCAGGCTAATTTACATATCCATTATCTCAAATATTTATGATTTGTGGTGAGAACATTTAAAATCCATTTTTAGCCATTTTTAAATATAGAATACATTATTAACTATAGTCACCATTGCTGTGTAATCACCTGAACCTATTCCTCCCGTCTAACTGAAACTTTGTACCCTTTGATACACATTCTGCAGCCTCACCTCAGCTCTGCTGCACCAAAAATCTCCAGAGGTGGTAGAATATCTAGCTTAAGGCTGCACTTTGTATCTTTAGGCAGCTTTTTAAAATGCCTCATTATATAGTCATAAAATGGTTCCCCACAATTTCCAATCATTGGTTCTTGTTCATCACCTGAGGCCTCTTCTGTTTTCCTTTCTCTCAGATAAAAGTTGTCAATCTTTCCACTGTTCAATATGTGACATAATGCTGAGTCAAGTTCTTAACATTTTCTTGGTCTCATGAATGTTTTCTAGTTAGAGTATTAAAGCCCAGAAGAAATGCAACATTCTAGTGCAGAGTGGAGCAGGACAGGCACCTCACTCACTCTACATACCTTACTTCTATTAGCACAACCCAGCTGTTCCGTTTAATTGTCACATTGACCTTACCTCAGCTAGAGCTGAATATCTCTTTGCAATCATTTTACATTTTCCTGGTAAATTCCTCTTTCCCATTTCACAACACAGACTAGTCAATGTCTTTAACATTCTATTTAAGTCCCACCTCCAATCCCTTTCTCTTAGCTGAGGGCACGGTTTTCACAATCTGTGGAGAAAATACATGTATCCCAACCCACCAGATGAAAATACCATATCCTAATCCACCAAATTAACATCTGAGCACCACACAGCGTATCAAATTACCAAATCAGAACCACACATATCAGAGATCTTACCTAGTAGCAAGTTTTATTAACAATGTCAAGCACAAAAGCAATCAAGAGCCACAGACAAGAGCATCCTGCGTGATTTCTCAGGTCTTTCCTTTCCACATTGGACAGGAGCCATCTGCCCGAGAAGAATACACGAGGTCTCTAAGTGAGGTTTGGTGGTCAACGTACACATTTGGGAGAGTATGGTTATGAACCATTTCTATTTTATGCCCTCAGAGAATTGTAGGACATATGTGACAGTTTTCATGCCTTACAAATCCATAAATTATAGATGCATTTATTATAAGTAATCTGAAGTCAGGGACAACCTATAAAGGACATTTCATAGAAAAGAACTCTTCTCCTGGCAAATGTTAGTGTATTTACCGAAAATATAGTTACCATGTTTACATGGAGATTTGACTGGCTCAAATGCCTTCTTTGCTTTCCCTCAAAAGCATCACTTTGGTAATCAGCGCAGAAATGAATCATAGGTCTACAATTTTAACTCCTTCTTCCCCCAAATCTATACTTACCCATATTTATTCTAGTCATTAGGGAAGGAGTCCTGATTTACACTAGTCAGGTGCTCTGAATATCATTCCCTCAACTATTCTCCTTCATTATACCTTCTGATATAATTTTGCTTTCATTTTTATTATGTTCTCTTTCTCTTTTACTATGTCCTCTGATATAGCTTTAATGCATTCCTATGTATAAGCATCTTTTCCTTACCATATAAATATATTAATTCTCTCCCACTTAAAAATGATTCCTTAATTGGTTATTATTCCAGAGAGATCTAACATCTCTGCCTTTACTATTACAACTAAAATTTTCGATACTTGCTTAGACCTAAATGTGACTGTTATCTCTAATATGGAACATTTATTTATGTTTTACTTAAACCACAGAAGACATTGTTAGCTGCCTACTGAAAACAGTCATCCCTCCATATCCTTGGGAGATTGGTTCCAGAACCCCATGGATACAAAACTCCATGAATGCTCAAGTCCCTTATATAAAATGGTATAGTATTTGCATATAACCTATGCACATCCTCCCCTATACTTTAAATCATCTTTGAATTACTTATACCTAACACAATGTAATGCTTTGTAATAGTTGTTATGCTCTATTTTTTATTTGTATATTTTTATTGACAATGAGTAAATGTGAAAGAAGGTGAAGGGAGTTCTCATGGAGAAGATACTGGCTGAACTGGGAGTTGAAGGATAAACGGGATCACATAAGTTGGAGATAATGCTGACAAGAGTGTTTAAAATAAGGAAAATAAGATTTTTAGTCCTAACAAGATGGCCTAGACTTGTTTCTCTCTGTTTTACGATGGTAAGTATAGCTATAAACACTGGAAATAAAATGAGGCAACCAAAAGGGAACTTTGAAAGGTAGAGCGTGAAAGGCAAACTGGTTAGGTACCCCAGGACTAAAGGAAAAACACAGTGGCAGAGCATCTCTTATTCCCACCCAACTGAAGAAGGTGATGTGATCCAAGCCCAATATTTCCCAACTTCCCATCTAGCAGCAGAAGGCAGCCCAGGTAGGGTCCCTCCTCCTCTGGATGTAAAAAGGGTTCTACCCACAAGACCAGGCAAGTCCTGCAGGCCCCACCCCAGCCCCAGCAGTGCAGATCAATCAGAAGCCCCAGTGATAATGAGGAGCCAGAGGAAGCATTCTCTGTCCAATCGACACACACAAATCTTCCCACCTAGAAACATTACTGAAACTGACAAGGGGGAATCCTGCCACAGAATTGCCTAGGCCCAAAGCCTCTTTGTCCCCAGAGGCCTCCTCACGCAATAAGAGACACGGGGTGGCTGTGCCCATATGGGAGGCCTCTTCTTTTGGGTGAAAAGGAAACTTCCCTCCCCAACTTAGAGGTTCCAGACAGCCTGGCCAAAGGATGTTCTTTCTGCCCCCTCAGGTGGCACTAGTAGGAAACAGTGGGAGTCTCAGGTAAATTAAGTAGACCAAAGTAACACCACAAAGGCTCTGACAACTAAATTTTCATTGGAACCACTGTCCACAAAAATGTTCAAGACCTGTATGCTAAAACGAAGCATGCCTGCTACAATAAAAAATGTAAATAGGACCCAGGGTGACCTAACATACTAACAGCAAAACATCCAGGATTCAAATGACTAAAAGACAATGAACAAAAAAGAAGCATGGAAGTATAACAATCATTGTCAGGTATAGCAAGAATAGAAGGATGTCACAAGCAAGAAAGTATCCAGGTAATAATAATGAGAGCTAGAGCCACGTTTGTTGCTTATAGTGTACCAGACACTGTTCTAGGAACTTAAAATCAATGAACTCTTCTGTTACAACCATTCTGTTGGTTAGGTATTGTTCTTATTATTTCTGGTTTTGCATGGATAAACTGAAGCACAGGGAGGTTAATTAACTTGAACTAGCCAAACAGCTCATAAGTGATGGAGTCAGGATTTACAAACTTTCAGTCATGTTCTCAGCTTCCACTCTCTACTTAGAGTGATATAAAGTATAACAGAGTAGAGTGTGAATGGCCATGACTGTCTTTTTAAGGGATCTAGACTGTATTTTGTAGGCAAATGACTATATGAGCAAATCTATTAAAAAAACTCTGGAAAAAACAAAAAGGATTAATTAGAAGAAAGACTAAAATAAAAAAAAGCAGATAATGTCCATAAGTAAGCAAAGGAAAGGATATTAAGAATCTAATCGACACAAGTAACAATATCATTGAGGAGAGGCTATTACCAGGGATAAAAGGAAACTTCAAAAAGAAGACATAATAATTCTAAACATTTAGACAGCTAATATCAAAGTTTCAAGACACCCGAAGCAAAAACTGATAGAACTTCAAGGTGAAATACATGAATACATATTATAGCCAAGGATTTCAACAGACCTCTCTCAATGATCTGTGGAACAGGTAGATAGAAGTTGCTAACGATATAGAAGAACTGAACAACGCTATCAACCAATTGTTGATTCTCAAGTTGATATTTATAAAACTCTCCAACCAAAACCAGCAGAATATTTTAGAACACAGAGTACTTACCAAGGTATGTCACAAGTTAAACTATGAAGCAAGTCTCAGTAAATTAAAAAGGAGGAATTTAGACAAGTATTTTATGACAAAGAAGTAATTAAATAGAAAAAATAATAGTAAAAAGAAATCTGGAATATCCCCAAATATTTTGGAATAAAATATACCCTCTTAAGTAACACATCTGTGAAAGAATAAATCAAACGCAAAATTACCAACTGTTAACGGAATGAAAATGAAAATACAAGGAATTGGAATAGGTGGAATACAACTAAAATGTGCTCAAAGAGAAATTAAGGCCTATATTAGAAAAGAAGTAAATATTAAATTATTAACCTCAGATTCATCTGAAGAACTTAGAAAAAGAGTTCATAAGTAGAAGTAGAAAAACAGAAATAATAAAGAGCAGCAGTCAAATAAAAGGGGACAAAAACAACTAGCAAAACCAATAAAACCAAAAGCTAGTTCTTTGACAAGGTCAATAAAACTAATAAATCTCAACCCAGACTGATTTTGGAAGAAAGCAAGAGAGAGAAGATAGAACTTATCAATATTTATCCATATAAGATATGAATAATTATACTATAACTAGAAATAAAACATCATTGAAGATCCTGTAGACATAAGGACAAAAAAAGAACAAACAACACAAAAACCCTATTTTATTAAAGAAATCAGATTTTTAGTTGAAAATTCTCCCAGAAATAAAACTCCAGGCCCTGATAGCTTTTTTTGCTGAATTCTGTAAAACATTTAGCAGAGAATTAACACCAATTCTGCATAATACCTGTCAGATAAATAAAGCGGAGGAAATGCTTCTCACTTTATCATGTGAGACCAGCATTACACTGATACCCAAACTAGACACAGACATTAAAAACAAAAGCAAAAACAAAAAAACGATAGATCTATTTCTGGTGAACATAGTTGTAAAAATTACTAACAAAATCTATAAAACAAATAGCACATAATTTAAAGTAGATGACAGATCTGCAGAAAAGACACTGGCTTTTCCACTGGAAACTATATTTACTTATAAAGGAAAGGCAAAGAAAAGAAAAGATGGCTGCAGAGTAAACTTTACCCGTGTCAACGGGTTTATTGTAGGAAGGATATTTTAAGTAATTTTTTTCAATTATAAACTTACTCCAAAATAGGTATTTTACATGCCATAGATTTGAATGAAAGTAACACAAGTAATTTTATACTGCTACAGTTTTTATTGTTCATTTTGCAACCTGTATTCCACATCTTGGGGTTCTCTTTAATTTCCTTTATCGACAAAGCTACTTCCAGCTGCCCACTCTTTTCAAAGTATGTTCTTCCAGAACCGTCTAGCTTCCGATTGCCAGCTTGGGTACAGCCTGACTACAATTCAAGACGTTTTTTTAAATTCTATATGGAAGACACCTTCTATTTCAAGAGTGGGAACCTGTCCATCATTGGTATTAGATAAATCTTTATGGACAGGATTTGTTTTTAAAACTTCTTCAAATTTTGCATCACCTTCTGAAACAACTGCTGGAATTCCTGCCACCTGGGGTGAATGAAGTCCAGTAGACACATTCCCTACCAGAGCCTCATTTTCAGGGGTTTGTTCAGATGGTGGAGGTGAACCTTCAGCAGATGCCTCTTGTATAGGAAACTCCTCAGTCAGAAGCAAATCAGCTGGTGGGGAATGTTCGTCAACAGGGGCCTCTTCTGCAGCGACCTCATCAGCTGCGGGAGAGTGTACTTCAGCGAGGGTCTCTTCTACAGGAGTCTCCTCAGCTGGTGGAGGCTGAATTTCAGCAGGGACCTCCTCAGCTGGTGGAGGCTGAACTTCAGCAGGGGCCTCCTCAGCTGGTGGAGGCTGAACTTCAGCAGGGGCCTCCTCAGCTGGTGGAGGCTGAACTTCAGCAGGGGCCTCCTCAGCTGGTGGAGGCTGAACTTC